>JBBGZY010000546.1:0-292500 GCA_037952925.1 Lithobates clamitans
GGTGCCCATTACTTCTGTAGGGTACCTCTCCCCCTCCTGCCTGCCACAAAATACTTTGCAACTTGTTTCTCATTTCTCATACCATTTATAATATCTCTTTTGTTGATTCACATTTCTCACAGTGACTCCATATAAAGGAATGGTGTGGCGTTTTGACCACTGACTATACTAGTCATGTCACTCTGGGTACTAACAGCCTTCTAGTCTGGGTTTTCATTACAGCAAAAATAAATTTATAGGTAAAAATCCCTTTGCTACCATTAATTTCTCTTTTGTTAGTTCTGTGTGTTTCTTAACCTCTTTAATAGGTACTTTGGGATATTTGTTTCATTCCACTCTTTCCCTTCTTCCCCCTCTTTCTCCCCCCACTTTCCCCTCCCCTCCCCCTTTCTTTCTCTCCTTTCCCCTTCTTCTCCCTCCCACTTTTCCCCCCCCCCCCCCTGCTCCTTTCCTTCATCCCTCCCCCCCCCTTTCCCCCTCCCTTCCTTTCCCTTCCCAACCCTTTTCCCCCTCCTCTTCCCCCCTCCCTCCCCCCTCCCCCTTTCCTCCCCCCCCTTTCTTCCCCTCTCCTTTTTCCTTCGCCACATTTCCCCCCCCCCTCCCCTCCCTCTTTCTCTCCATCCCTTTTTTCCCTCCTCCCCACCTCCCACTCTGTTTCCACCCTATTCCTTTTCCTTTTTCCCCCTCCTCCCTTCCTCCCCTTCTTTCTCCCCCCTCCCTTCTTTTCTATTCTCCTCTATCCCAACCTTGACACGCCCGGGTGATTCTCTAAACAGAACACACCATCTTAATCCTCAATAACCTTACCCCATTGAATTTTTTATAATAGTATTACCCCAATCTGCCTCCCTGGCCCGCCCCCGGGGAACGCCTCTTTGAGGGCGTCTCACAACATCGCTCCAGAGAACCTGCAGGGTTATAGTTTGGTGAGTGCAATTTTTTAAATGTCAAATCCTAGTTATGTTCTCCAATTTTATTCATGTACCCTGTGATAATTGCGTATGTATTCTGCTTGTCATGTTGATACTGTATTGTTTTTCATCTTCATAGACCACATACTATCAGACGCCTCCTGAAGAAGCGGCTGTGACTGCGAAACCGTAGAGGTCACGTCTGCAAGTATCACACTATAGAACCTCTGTCCATGTTTCTATGTGGGCATTAGCTATACCAATTTAGTGTCAACAATGCTGTAAACAATTATCATTGTTTGTGTATGTGTAATCATGACTATGTACAATATATGTCCTCTGTAGGACTTTTTTATTACCAATTTTGAAATAAACTTATATATTTTTTTACATACAAAGTTCTCTTCTTATGGTACCGCAACAGTCCCTGCATTTTTGTGAAAGAGGCAGGACCCTTTTGGAGAGGTCCTTGCTTTGTTTTCTCTTTCAACCCCACTTCTTGTTTATATTCATAATCGGGATGATGGTACCCTTTAATGTACTTTTACCTCTTTTTGTAAACCACGTGGCACACTTGTCAATTGCATTTTGTCCGGAGTCCTCTGGGTCACTAAGGATGACATGGTCCCCAGCCACCTCCTCCCAGCCACGTACAAGTCCATGTGTTTCTTGGGACTGATCCCTTAAAGACTGCTGCTGATGCTGAGCGCCAGGCTCCACCTCCATACTGACACAATCTTCCTCCTCCTCCTCCTCCTCTTCCTGTGTGATCGGCGGGCATGCAGGAACACTGTCTGGATAAAGGGGGCCTTGAGAGCTAAGGAAGTCCTCCTCTTCCTGCCTCTGTTCTGCCTCAAGTGCCCTGTCCATTATTCCAAGCAGCGTGTGCTCCAACAGGTGGACAAGGGGGACAGTGTCACTGATGCATGCACTGTCACTGCTCACCATCCTCGTGGCCTCCTCAAATGGTGACAGGACAGTGCATGCATCCCTGATCATGGCCCACTGGCGTGGGGAAAAAACCAAGCTCCCCTGACCCTGTCCTGGTGCCATAGTCGCACAGGTACTCATTGATGGCCCTCTGCTGCATGTGCACCCGCTGCAGCATGGCCAACGTTGAGTTCCACCTGGTGGGCATGTCACAGATTAGGCGGTTCTTGGGCAGGTTAAACTCCTTTTGGAGGTCCGTCAGCCCAGCAGTGGCATTATATGACCGGCGGAAATGCACACAGACTTTCCTGGCCTGCCTCAGGACATCCTGTAAGCCTGGGTACCTGCCCAAGAACCGCTGCACCACCAAGTTAAGGACGTGAGCCAAACAGGGCACATGGGTCATTTGTCCCTGTCGGAGGGCAGAGAGGAGGTTGGTGCCATTGTCGCAAACCACCATTCCTGCCTTAAGTTGGCGTGGCGTCAACCACCTCTGAACCTGCCCCTGCAGAGCTGACAGAACCTCTGCCCCAGTGTGGCTCCTGTCCCCAAGCACACCAGCTCAAGCACCGCATGGCATCTTTTGGCCTGCGTACTTGCGTAGCCCCTTGAACAGCTACGGAGCACCGCTGGTTCCGAGGACAAAGCACAGGAAGAGGCCATGGAGGAAGAAGAAGAGGAGGGGGTGGAGGAGAGAGGTGTGTCACAATCATTAGCAATTTGGAGGCGTGGTGGCGGAACAACCTCTAACACTACTGCACCTTGTCCTGCATCCTTCCCAGCTGCCAGCAGAGTCACCCAATGCGCCGTGAAACTTAGGTAACGTCCCTGTCCATGCCTGCTGGACCATGAGTCAGCGGTAATATGCACCTTACCACTGACCGCCCTGTCCAGCGAGGCATGGACATTGCCTTCCACATGCCGGTAGAGAACCGGAATCGCCTTCCGTGAGAAAAAGTGGCGTTTGGGTACCTGCCACTGAGGAACCGCACATTCCACAAACTCACGGAAGGGGGCAGAGTCTACCAACTGAAAAGGCAGCAGTTGAAGTGCTAGCAATTTTGCCAAGCTAGCATTCAACCACTGCACATGTGGATGGCTGGGAGCAAACTTCTTTCGGCGGTGCAGCAGCTGGGGCAGGGAAATTTGCCTGGTACAATCTGACGTCGGTGTACCAAAAGCAGATTGCCCACAAGTAATTGGCTGTGACCTGCACTGAGAGGAATGAAGGTGTAGACACACCTAATTCTACACCTTCATTCCTCTCAGTGCAGGTCTCAGAGAGGACTGAAGGTATAGTTGGGTTGGAGATCTCAGCTGATGAGGAGCAAGGAGAGGTCCTCTTTGTTCTTTGGTGTGGGTCTTTTAGATACGCTTGCCAACGAACTGCATGGCAGGTCAACATATGTCTGGTCAAGCATGTGGTACCCAAGCGGGAGATGTTTTGGCCACGCGAGATACGCTTGAGACATATGTTGCAAATAGCAGCGGTGCGATCTGATGCACTCATCTTAAAAAAGGCCCACACCAAAGAACTTTTTGAATAACGCGCAGAGACTGCAGCGCCCTGCACATGTGGAGCTTTGGGGTGTGATGCAGTCAATGTGCTGCCCTTAGGCTGGCCCCTGGCCATCCTGCCTCGTTGGTGATGTGCCGCCTCCTCCTCCTCTTCCTCTCTCCTATCAGGCACCCACGTTGAGTCAGTGACCTCATCATCCCCTCCCTCCTCATCACAGGAGCAAACCTGGCAGTATGCTGCAGCAGGGGGAGCATGATTGCCAGATTGCTGTCCTTCTTGGGCACCCCTCTGTCTGTGCTCATGTTACTGCCTTCATCGAGCTCAGTATCATCATCAGAGCCTTCCAAACGCTGGGCATCCTCCTGGAGCATGTACCCAACACTGTGGTCAAACAGTTCGAGGGACTCCTCAGGAGGACATGGTGGGGCTAGGGAAGGAGTCACTGATGACATTGAGCCGAGGGAAGAGGCCGTTTGCCAGACAAAGTACCCTGGGCATGGGTGAGAGAGGATGAGGAGGATGAGGACGGCTTGGTCATCCACTCGACCAAGTCTTCCGCATGTTGCGGCTCAACAGCTGCCAAAAAAAGGCCAAGCGTGTCCCACGGCCACGTGCTGATGAGGATGCACTGTCTCCATGACCAGCACTAGACACAGAGCCTGCTTGCCCTCTCTTATTGGCTTGTGACTGCCTGCCTCTCCTTCTTGCCCTTCCAGACATACTAATGGCCTGTAGCTGCACTAAGCTGGGATATATATATATATATATATATATATATATATATATATATATATGTACTGATACTGCAGCTAGCAAAATCAACTGCCTGCCTGTAGTATGAGAACACCACCAACCTTCTACAGGTAGCTTTAGCTGAACACTGTGCAGAGCTCGCAAAAAACTAACTTGTAGGTTTAGCTGAACACTGTGAGCAGGACGCACAGCACTAACTTGTAGTTTTAGCTGAACACTGTGAGCAGGACGCACTGCACTAACTTGTAGCTTTAGATGAACACTGTGCAGAGGTCTCACTACACCAACTTGTAGGTTTAGCTGAACACTGTGAGCAGGACGCACAGCACTAACTTGTAGTTTTAGCTGAACACTGCGAGCAGGACGCACAGCACTAACTTGTAGTTTTAGCTGAACACTGTGAGCAGGACGCACTGCACTAACTTGTAGCTTGAGATGAACACTGTGCAGAGGTCTCACGACACCAACTTGTAGGTTTAGCTGAACACTGTGAGCAGGACGCACAGCACTAACTTGTAGTTTTAGCTGAACACTGTGAGCAGGACGCACTGCACTAACTTGTAGCTTTAGATGAACACTGTGCAGAGGTCTCACTACACCAACTTGTAGGTTTAGCTGAACACTGTGAGCAGGACGTACAGCACTAACTTGTAGTTTTAGCTGAACACTGTGAGCAGGACGCACTGCACTAACTTGTAGCTTGAGATGAACACTGTGCAGAGGTCTCACTACATCAACTTGTAGGTTTAGCTGAACACTGTGAGGAGGACGCACAGCACTAACTTGTAGTTTTAGCTGAACACTGTGAGCAGGACACACTGCACTAACTTGTAGCTTGAGATGAACACTGTGCAGAGGTCTCACTACACCAATTTGTATGTTTAGCTGAACACTGTGAGCAGGACGCACAGCACTAACTGTAAATAGTCTAGTTGCCTGACTGTGGTACTAATAGGATCAAAAGAACACCAGCAATTTTATTCAGGTAGCTGTAAATACTGTAACAAGACAAGCCTGCCTGTCAGTAAGAAGATAACAGGAACGGATCTAGCTGAACACTGTGAGCAGGACGCACTGCACTAACTTGTAGCTTTAGATGAACACTGTGCAGAGGTCTCACTACACCAACTTGTAGGTTTAGCTGAACACTGTGAGCAGGACGCACTGCACTAACTATAAATAGTCTAGTTGCCTGACTGTGGTACTAATAGGATCAAAAGAACACCAGCAATTTTATTCAGGTAGCTGTAAATACTGTAACAAGACAAGCCTTTCTGTCAGTAAGAAGATAACAGGAACGGATCTAGCTGAACACTGTGAGCAGGATGCACTGCACTAACTTGTAGCTTTAGATGAACACTGTGCAGAGGTCTCACTACACCAAATTGTAGGTTTAGCTGAACACTGTGAGCAGGACGCACCCCACTAACTTGTAGGTTTAGCTGAACACTGTGAGCAGGACGCACCTCACTAACTTGTAGGTTTAGCTGAACACTGTGAGCAGGACGCACAGCACTAACTTGTAGTTTTAGCTGAACACTGTGAGCAGGACGCACCGCACTAACTTGTAGGTTTAGCTGTACATTGTGAGCAGGACGCACCACACTAACTTGTAGGTTTAGCTGAACACTGTGAGCAGGACGCACCCCACTAACTTGTAGTTTTAGCTGAACACTGTGAGCAGGATGCACCGCACTAACTTGTAGGTTTAGCTGAACACTGTGAGGTAGATGCACCACACTAACTTGTAGGTTTAGCTGAACACTGTGAGCAGGACACACCCCACTAGTTTGTAGGTTTAGCTGAACACTGTCAGCAGGATGCACTGCACTAACTGTAAATAGTCTAGCTGCCTGACTGTGGTACTAAAAGGATCAAAAGAACACCAGTAATTTTCTTCAGGTAGCTGTATATACTGTAACAAGACAAGCCTGCCTGTCAGTAAGAAGATAACAGGAATGGATCTAGCTGAACACTGTGAGCAGGACGCACTGCACTAACTATAAATAGTCTAGCTGCCTGACTGTGGTACTAATAGGATCAAAAGAACACCAGTAATTTTCTTCAGGAGCTGTATATACTGTAACAAGTAGGGTTGTCCCGATACCACTTTTTTAGGACCGAGTACAAGTACCGATACTTTTTTTCAAGTACTCGCCGATACCGATTACCGATACTTTTTTTTTAATGTGACGTGACAGCGTTTTTTTTTTCATTTATTTATTTATTTTTTTAACAGTGCTTGCTTTTTTTGGGGGGGGAGGGAGGGGGTGAACGTTGTATGTGTGTGTTATTTTTTTTTTTACAATTTTTATTTTTTACAATAATATTTCTTTTATTCTTTATTGTTTTTTTTTTTGTTTTTTTAATCAGCCCTTTTGGGGGGCTTTGGTGAGATATCAGGGGTCTTAACAAACCTCTGATATCTCCCCCTTGAGACAGAGAAAGAGACCGAGGATAGAGATTCCCCAGTCCCTTTCTCTGCAGCGTCAGCTGCACTGAGAATGAATGGAGAGAAGACCGCAGCTTCTCTCCATTCATAAACTGAGACATCGTAATCACAGAAGATTACAATGTTTCAGTTATGTGAATGGACAGAGTCAGCTGACTCTATCCATACACAAAGGAAGGAGGAGGGGGACGGAGGAACGGAGGGGGAGAACGGAGGGTAAAGATAAGGAGAGCAGAACGGAGGGGACAGATGAGAGCAGAACGGAGGGGACAGATAAGAGCAGAACGGAGGGGACAGATGAGAGCAGAACGGAGGGGACAGATGAGAGCAGAACGGAGGGGACAGATGAGAGCAGAACGGAGGGGGACAGATAAGAGCAGAACGGAGGGGACAGATAAGAGCAGAACGGAGGGGACAGATAAGAGCAGAACGGAGGGGACAGATAAGAGCAGAACGGAGGAGACAGATAAGAGCAGAACGGAGGGGACAGATAAGAGCAGAACGGAGGGGACAGATGAGAGGGACAGATAAGGAGAGAGGAACGAAGGGGACAGCGGAGAGGCACAGAGGAAAGGAGGGGGCATGGAGGAGGATGCAGTGACAATCAGCTGTGAGCGATCACCGCTGTATGTCACTAAAGCAGCTGAAAGCCGGCGGGGGGGAGAATCTTGTAACTCCCCTATGCGCCGATCACAGCTGACAGTCAAGGTATCGGGGGAGGCATCGGGAGCATTTGCCCGAGTACAAGTACTTGGGCAAATGCTCGGTATCGGTGCCGATACCGATACTAGTATCGGTATCGGGACAACCCTAGTAACAAGACAAGCCTGCCTGTCAGTAGGAAGATAACAGGAACGGATCTAGCTGAACACTGTGAGCAGGACGCACTGCACTAACTATAAATAGTCTAGCTGCCTGACTGTGGTACTAATAGGATCAAAAGAACACCAGTAATTTTCTTCAGGAGCTGTATATACTGTAACAAGACAAGCCTGCCTGTCAGTAGGAAGATAACAGGAACGGATCTAGCTGAACACTGTGAGCAGGACGCACTGCACTAACTGTAAATAGTCTAGCTGCCTGACTGTGGTACTAATAGGATCAAAAGAACACCAGTAATTTTCTTCAGGTAGCTGTAAATACTGTAACAAGACAAGCATGCCTGTCAGTAGGAAGATAACAGGAACGGATCTAGCTAAACTGAATACAGTGTATATATATATATATATATATATATATATATATATATGCAACACCTGGGGTGCATATATATATACACAATACACTGTAAGTGCAGCTAAACTGACTGACTGTTCTGCCTAATCTATCTAACTCAAATCAAATGTCACTGTCTGTCTCTCTCTCTCAATGAACACCAGAACACACACTATACAGGGCCGCCGTGCAGGCGGCCTTATATAGTGTGGGGCGTGTACTAAATCCCCTGAGCCATAATTGGTCAAAGCCTCCTTGGCTTTGGCCAATTACGGCTCTCTGTTCAGACGGCGCTGTGATTGGCCAAGCATGCGGGTCATAGTGCATGCTTGGCCAATCATCACCAATCGCAATTCGGCGAACGGGCGAACAGACGATGTTCGAGTCGAACATGGGTTCGACTCGAACACGAAGCTCATCCCTACTAAAGACATAAAGATATAGCTCTTAAATGGAATTTAAGCATATAAAGAGGGAAAGGAAGAGAGAGAAGAAGGAAGAGAAAGGAAAAAACTCTACAGCCGCTTATACTGATTGTCACATATAGTAGCGACAAATAAGCATAAACCATTGATTTAAAGAGACCATAAAAGCAAGTAATAGGTAACAACTGCAGGATTCCTTAAATACCCCTCTGATTCCCCTGTCCCTTTATTTTTATTTCAAATGCAATAAACAAAAAACATCAAAAAAAAAGAAGTGATTAAGAGATAAAATAAAGGAAAAGAAAAAAAAGAAGAGAGAAGGAAGGAGAGGAGAGAGGTAGGGGAGGGAAAGAAAGAAAGGAAGAAAAAATAAAAGAAAAAAAAAGGCATGAAGAGAGTGAAGATAAAGGGGTTAAGAAGAGGAAAAAAGGGGAAAGAAAGAAGCATGGCCCCTAAGAAGAGTAGTAAGACCCCGCAACCCCAAAAAGGTAAAAAAGACAAAGCAGAAGGCATGAACAAAAGCACTACAGGGGTGCAACCTACACAAACAACTGATATTAAGGAATTTTTTCAACAATTACAGTTGCAGATACATTCTCCTCAGGTAACACAGATGCTACAATCATCGCATGATCTGTCAAATATAGCGGAACCAATAGAAACATCTAGATCATCAGGGGAAGAGCAATTAAATCACCCCAGAAATAGCTCATTAATGGACACAACAGGGTCTTCAAGTGAACACAAAGAGGAAGATAAAGAAAAATGGGATATAAGAGCTTACATTCGCTCGCTGCCCACTAGGGCAGATATGGACCAATACGTACATAGGCTAGAAAAATCATATAAAGAAGAGATCCAAGAGCTTAAAATATCTACAAAAAATATGCAAGAAAAGACAGACAATATTTATAAGAGAATGTTAAAAACGGAACAGGAACTGTTAAAGATAAAGGAAAAAATGCAGAAACAAGGAACCCAATTAAAGCAAATAATAAACAACCTAGACGAACAGGAGAATAGAAGCAGACGATCCAACATAAGAATAATAGGATTAAAAGAGTCAGTGGGCCCAAAAGAGCTCATAACAACACTACAAAAAATATTCCAGGAAATTACCCAGGACATTGACATAAAAGATTTAATTATTGAAAGCACATTGGGTAGCAGGAATAAAGAAAACAGATATTAATAAACCTCGGGACATTATTTGCAAAATGCATTATGCTCATATTAAGGATAAAGTTATGCTTGCAGCCCGCCAAAACAAAAGTATTCAATTTGAAGGAGAACCTCTCCTGCTTTTTCCTTGTCAAAAGAAGTTTATTGAGTATACAATGTTATAAAGATACATACAGTAAAGTAAGTTTACAAGGATCTATAAAGTAAGCTCATTGTTTTACAGTAGGGTTTATATAGGTAAATATCATGGAATTTCAAATATTAAACATCGGGTTCACGTAAACCTAAATTAAAGATATATATCATTTCCTTAGTTACTTTTGTAGGTATTTAAATGATTTATGCCTACTATACATATTGTTTACAAGTAGAGTGTATATAGGTCAAATAAATTCTGATAATGAGCTTTAATCATAAGGTGGAGAAAAGGAAAGAGAAAGAAGAAAAAGGGTTGAAAGGTAGAGGTATGGTCCACAAGGTTGTCCCGCTCGTCAGTTTATTATTCTTTTTAGTTCTCTTTGAAGCCTTAAAATGGGTGTCTCTGTAAGTCATTTAATCTGTTACCATGGCAACAGGACAGAGTCATTGAAGTTTGACAGGAACTGTTGTTTTATCCAAGGATGCCAAAGTTTTTCAAATTTTGGAATTTGATTTTGATCGATGGCTACCATCTTAGCATGGGACATTGTATTATTCATTCTGTGAATTGTTTCTGCTAGTACCAATGTAGGAGATTTCCATGCCTTGGCCACTGTTTGTTTTGCAGCCGTTATTAGTTGGATCATAAGTTTGAATTGAGAGAGTGTTAACCATTCCGGTTTTAGATTAAGTAAAGTTAAATATGGATCTGGTTGTATTATTTTTTTAAATATTTTAGATGCAATCACGAAGACTTCCTTCCAGAAGGTTTGGATTACTGGGCACGTCCACCATATGTGTAAATATGTGCCTATTTCTGGGCATCCTCGAAAACAAAGAGCTGAGGTATTAGGTGAATATTTTGCCACTCTAGCGGGTACAAGGTACCAGCGAGTTAGGACTTTATAATTTGTCTCCAGTGCTAAGATGTTGGGTGAAGATGACTTAGATGTGAGCCATATGTTAGACCAGTCCGTGTCTTCTAAAGTTCGTCCCAGGTCCTCCTCCCACCTCTGAACGTAAGAGGGTCTATTAAGATTTGCTACTCCATATAATTGATTATAAAGTGATGAAATTGTACCTTTAGCAAATGGATCTTTTGTACAGATTGATTCAAAAATGGATAATTGGGATAATGGTGTATCCCCCTTTAGGAATGGTGTATAGAAATTTTTGATTTGGAGATATCTAAATATCTCAGAGTTTGGTAGATCATATTTTTCTCTAAGCGATGGGAATGAAAGGAATGATTTAGATGCTATGAAGTCATTTAGTGTCTGAATGCCTGATGTTGTCCAAGCTTTAAAAGAATTTGGGTAGATCCATGCCGGATAAAAGGCCGGATTTCTGATAAAAGAAAGGAGAGGATTGTGTGGAGATTGTAACTGATATTTGGTTTTTAGTTTATCCCAGAGAGATAAGAAGTGTTTAGTTATGGGATTATGAATTTTAAAGCGGTCTTTGGGATCAAGCCATAATAAATTTGATATTAATAGAGGGTCATTTTCTGAAGCCTCTATAAATACCCATAATGGGATTTCCTGTTTTGCATGGTATTTGGACAGACTGGCCAAATGTGCTGCTCTGTAGTAGTTAGTAAAATTAGGGTATCCCAGGCCTCCTTTATTTTTGGGAAGATGTAGTGTGTGTATAGGTATACGTGGTTTAGAAGAGCCCCATATAAACGAAGTTGCTCTTTTTTGTACTATTCTCAAAAAATAGGAAGGAATTGGAATAGGGAGGACTCTGAATAGATAAAGCAATTTGGGTAGAATAGTCATTTTGATTGCATTAATCTTCCCTATCCAGGATAAAGGAAGTTGCGACCATTGTTTTATTAGATTTGTGATCTGTCTTAATACAGGAGGATAATTGGTTGAGAATAAGTCAGAATGAGATGCTGTTAAATGAATTCCAAGATATGGGATTGATTTTTCTGCCCATGTGAATGGGAGTGCAGCCCTAGCCGGGATCAATTCCATGTTTGTGAGTGAAATATTAAGCACTAGGCATTTCTTAGGATTAATCATAAGGCCGGATAGGGCTGCAAATCCATCAAGAGCTGGTATTAAGTTAGGACCAGAGACCTGTGGTGATGATAGAAAAAGTAATATATCGTCTGCAAATATACATAGTTTGTGTGTAATACCTCCTACTTCAATGCCAGTTATAGTTTGGTTTGTTCTGATGTATTGGGCCATGGGTTCGAGTATAAGGGCAAATAATAAGGGAGTTAATGGGCAACCCTGTCGGGTACCTCTTTCAATATTAAAGGCTTCAGATTTGTATCCAGCATATTTTATATAGGCTTTGGGTTTATTATATAATGCTTTGATCCATGTTAAAAAGTGGGGTCCAAAACCCCATTTTTGTAATGAATATTGCATATATTGCCAGGATACTGTGTCAAATGCCCTCTTAATATCGAGAGATAGAAAACATAAAGGGATTTTCCGTTTTTTTAGCAATATGTGCCAATAACACTGCCCTGCGTATATTATCGCCTGCCTGTCTATTTGGCATGAAGCCTACTTGATCTCTATGTATTAATTTTCCTATAATGCTATTGAGGCGTTTTGCTATTATTTTTGCTAATAATTTAATATCGAGGTTTAACAGAGAGATAGGCCGATAATTCACACAGGAAGTATCATCAGAAAGGGGTTTTGGGATCATACAAACAATTGCCATTAGTGTTTCTTGCCGAAAAGAATGTCCATCTAGAAGTTTGTTAAAAGTTTCAGTGAGAATGGGAGAGAGTATTTCTGAGAATGTTTTATAGTATAAAGCCGAGTAGCCGTCTGGGCCTGGTCTTTTGTTAAGTTTTAGGTCTTTTATGGCGTTAGCAACTTCATCTATAGTTATAGGTTCATCCAAACTGCTTTTTTGATTCTGAGATAACTCAGGTAAGGTTATTTTTGAGAAGAAGGATTCAGCCTCTGTAGGAATAAATTCATTGTTTATCTTGTATAAAGTTGCGAGATGTGAGTGAAATTTATGGACTATTTTAACTGGATTACAAGTGTAAACATTTTTTGATAATTTCAAACGTATTGGTTTGAAAGATTTGTTAGTTGAATTTAATGCCCGAGCCAAATATGTACCTGGTTTGTTTGTATTCATGTAGAAATTGTGTTTGGAGCGTTTGAGGGATTTATCAACTGACTCAGTGAGAAATAGATCGTATTCCAATCTAGATTTTTCCAGATGAGATTTTGTACTTGGAGATGGATTATCTTGAAATGATATGTAGGCTGCATTAAAATTGAGTTCTAGTTTTTTTGCTAGATTTTTGCGTTCCCGTTTAAATAGTGCCATTTGTCTTTGTATTGTACCACGCAAGACAGGCTTATGAGCTTCCCACAGTGTTATTGGGGAGATGTCTGTTGTATTATTAATTGATATGTATTCCTTTAAAGCTTGTTCAATGGCCATCTGATGTAGTGGGTGTTTGAGCATTATGTCTGGTAAGTACCACGTTGGGTCATGCGCTTTTGGTATGGCTGAGGCTATAGTAGTGTATACTGCATTATGGTCAGACCACGGAATCGGAATTATATCTGATGCAATAATTTCTGGTATCATTCCTATTGTTAGAAAAATATGATCTATTCTGGTGAAGGTTTGATGAGGGTGCGAGAAATAAGTGAATTTCTTTTTCATTGGGTTACTTTCTCTCCACGAATCTACCAGATTGTATTTGGAAAGAAGTTGAGAAAAAGGTAATCTAGAGGTTATTTTGGATGGTGTAAAAGGTGATTTATCTAGAAATGGGAGGAGGACCTGGTTCGAATCCCCACACATTATCACTGTTCCTATTTTGTGTGTATTAATCACTTGTAATATATGTGAGAGGAATGGTGTAGGTTGTTTGTTAGGAGCGTAGTAGGAAATCACCGTGATTGCTGTATCCATTATATAACCCATGAGTATCAGGTATCTACCTTCTGGGTCTTTAATTTCTGATGATAAGGTGAATGGTGTGGATCGGTGAAATGCAATTAGAGTTCCCCTTTGCTTGGTACAGGCAGAAGCCTTGTAAATTTGTTGATAAAAAGGAGAAATATATTTTGGAGTAGAATCTTTGGTGAAGTGTGTTTCTTGGAGGCATACTATGTGAGCCTTCTTGTTATGGAAAGTACGGAAGGCTTTGGTCCTTTTTTGAGGGACATTTATTCCCTGAACATTCAGGGAAAGTATATTCAGTGGTGCCATGGCAATAGATCAAATAGTTTTGACTTACTTTTTGTTATGCAGAGCTGACTGCGCAGATCAACCTGTGTGGACTGAAGAGATCAATAGATAGAAAAGAAACCAGTGAATTCTGGAGTAAAGATTAAACAAAAAACATATGAGATTAGATGATACATTGTATAAATTATTTTTTGCAAGCAATCACAATTTACCCGTGAAAGAGAATAAATATCTCTCTCAGGGGAATAGGTGCCTTCGTCACACTCCCACATAATATCGTTGGGAGAATGAGGAGGGCTAATGGGGGTACACGGATCTTCCACTTACAGGAGAGAAGTGCTATGTCAAAAGACATCAAAATGATGTTTCATTAATTGGAGTGCAGAATATAGTTTTTGTTGAAATTATTTATTCCAGGGTGGTTGTATATGGTTAGTCTTGCCCTAGGCTAAATAATTCCGTTAGAAAGGTACTGTTAATAACTTTGGTATTGATGAAGATAGTTTGAATTATTTTGGGATTTTAACCCTTTTAGAGTAAACAATTACATATTTTATTCATATGTAACTGTTTAGATATGTTAACTCATAAAATTGAGGTTGTATTGCTTCAGATTAGAATAAACAAAAACATAGTTCTAGGAACTAGTTAGGTAATAATATATTTGTTTTAAGAAAAGAAAGAAAAAGCTTCCATTACTTCTGGATTATTGAACATATTTGTCCTAAAAAGTAATAAATCTATTGTTATTACCTGATAATATATAACTGAACAAGAATTTCCTTATTTCACTTATATATTCTAAGGCTATATGAATCAGAAGTAATAAGAAATATAACTGGAATGTAACATGATTCCACACAGTGTGTGACTATCAGAATGCAGTTACATTCAGTTATAAATATAGTTTTTTTATAGAGAACCATCTCTTAGTATAATAAATGAAGAGATATCAGGAATTAGGGTGTCAGTCCATTGAATCTTCTTGGTCCATGGATGATGTGGCATAACGGCCTCTTTTGTGAGAATGATGATTCCCATTTTGTTCTGAAATTTTCTGGGTGCTGCCTGAAGGTGAAGATGATGCCATTCTTCTGCGTGCGGGAGTGTTGCTGCTTGTGGGTTCTGTCAGATTTAATTTTAAAAGGGTTTGTTGTAGTTCATCTGCTGATCTGCTTCTGTAAATTGTACCTTGGTAGTTAAATCTGACTGAAAAGGGGAAGCCCCATTGATACATAATGTTGTGGCGTTGCAGTTCCATTAGTTGGGGTTTCATGGATCGTCTTTTAGTAATAGTAAGTTGGGATAGGTCAGCAAAAATTTGATAATTGTGTCCTTAAAAATTAAGTTCCTTTTTTTCTCTTGCAGCAATTAGTATTTCTTCTTTCGTTCTGTAATAATGAAATTTTGTTATTATATCACGTGGGGGTCCATCTTTCTTTTTGGCTGTGAGGGCTCTGTGTACTCTGTCCAGTTCTAAACGTTCGATAGGGATATCTGGCTTTAGTTCTTGTAATAGAGCAGTAATAGTAGATTGCAGGTCTGTCACAGTTTCAGGTATTCCCCTTATGCGCAAGTTTGAACGTCTGGCTCTATTTTCGTAATCTTCGAGCTTAGTTTGAAGTATTAAATTCTCTTCTTTTAATTGTTCCAATTCTGTTATATTTTCTTGGGTTGTAATTTCAATTTCATCCATTTTTATTTCTAAGGCTGCGGTGCGGTTTCCCAGCTCTCTTATTTCTTTGGTTAGGCTTTTTGTTATTTGGTCTGAGGTTTGTTTTAAAGCCTTATGAAGCATCTTTTCAAATTGTAATAATATTACTGGGGATACTGAGGAGGCTTGTGGAGAAGTTTGTGAGAGGATTTGTTCTGTATCTGACTCAAATGGAGAGTCTTGCTGTGACATTTTCTGTCTGTGAGAGCGCCCTGATGCTGTATCTTGTGAGGTGACTGGAGCTGCTTCAGCTGCAGTGAGTGCCTGTGAGCTCTTTGTGAGGCGATTTTTATTTCTGCCACGGTTTCCTCCCAGTACCATATTTCCTGCCCAAACTTTCACAGTTTGTTCCCTGGGGCAAAAAGGTTCAATAGGATACCTTTTGAGCCTGCAGGCTCCGCTTTGTCCTTCTCTTCTCTCCTCAGCGGTGTGGAGCTCTAACAATGCATGTCTGCTCCGCTAGGCTCCGCCTCCTGCCCCCCTCTCCTGCTTTTTCAAGATATATCAAAATATACATTGGATCGCAGAAGAGCGCTGAAGCCCCTGGTGGAGCAACTAATAAAAAATAATATTCACTATAGATGGAAATTTCCATTTCAGCTGCAAATCCAAAAGGAAGGACAGACTATCTCATTTAGAGATTTGGAGGACTTACCGGAATTTTTAGCGATTATAGGAACCGCAGAGCTAGCATTGCCGGACTAAAATATATGCAAACTTATAGGAAAATATAAGGGGGCCTGTGAGGGGGAAAAGGGAGGTGGGATTAGATGAAAAGATGGGAAAACGAAGTATAATCTCGAGTTAAAAATGTTTTTTTTGTGACATGGAGGTGGGGATATGGGGTCTCCTTTTTTTTTTTTTTTTATGCAATAGTGAAAATATATATATTCATACATGTTGTATGTACTAAGATATCTAAAGAAGATGCAGAATTTTTTTTTTTTGCACCAAAAGATATGTAATATACACACAGGTAGATAAATGGATAATGATTTTTATAAATTCATACACTAAGTGACAGGTAATGGTTATTATGTATGTAGTAGGTATATAGCACGGGGGGATTTTTTTTTTCCTTTCCTCTCTCCTTACACAACACTAAGGAGACAAGATATTTTTTTTTGCACCAAAAGATATGTAATATACACACAGGTAGATAAATGGATAATGATTTTTATAAATTCATACACTAAGTGACAGGTAATGGTTATTATGTATGTAGTAGGTATATAGCACGGGGGGATTTTTTTTTTTTTTTCCTTTCCTCTCTCCTTACACAACACTAAGGAGACAAGATATATATATATATATATATATATTTTTTTTTTTATGATGTTTGCACCAAGAGATATATAAATATACACACAGACACACAGATAGATAACAATTTTTATAAGTTCAACTAAATGATATGAAACGGAAACTATGCACGCAATAGCCATACAGTAATACAGTAGCACTGGAGGGGTTTTTTTTTTTTGTTTGTTTGTTTGTTTGCACCAAGAGAAATGTAAATGCATACACAGATAGATAATAATTTTTATAAGTTTTAACTAAATGATATGAAATGGTAATTATATACGCATACAGTAACAATATAGTAACACTAGACGGAGAATTTTTTTTTTTTCTCTCTCTCAGAGAAGATAATACTTAGATGTATGTTATATCATAACAGGATTTATGAAAAGGGATTGGAGGTATTAATATTTGTAATTATACTGTAACTATCTATATACAGTGTAACTAGTTGTATATGCAAGATGACACAGAGGGGTTTTTTTTGTTTTGTTTTTTTCCTCTCTTTCCCGACAACTATATTATAAATTATATTTATATGTTCTCCCTTGGATAAAGGGAGGAGAGGGAGGAAAAGAGAAAGGAAAGAAAAATTTTATAAGGTTAAAAAGATAAGTGCTTGGGAAATATTATAGTAATTCCCTCCCCTCTATACCCCTCTCCAAGAAAAGAGAGGGTAGGAAGGGAAAAAGAAAGTCAAAGGAAATAGAGACGAAAGAGATCCAAAATAAGAGTAAGATTAAAGAAATGATAAAATGCAGTAGGAGTTCAGCGGTCGAGAGGCGACCCTTGGTCACCAGACTCAAAACCCCCCATAGTAGGGAACTTACTTAGATAGTAAGAAAGACTATTTTTTTTTAGTCAATAGATTGGGTGTGAGGTGTGCGTGAGTGCGGGTTTTTTTTTTCTCTCTTCTTCTTTTTCTCCTATTGGTTCTATTTGGTCCTAAGATATGAAAATATGTTCTTACAATATTAGAGGTCTTAACTCAGCAACAAAAAGGTCACAGGTATTGTATTCTCTTCATAAACAAAAACTGGGGGTAATCTTTTTCCAGGAGACGCATTTCCGTACGGACCACGTCCCAAATCTACAAAACAGATTCTACACTACCTGGTATCATGACTCCTTTCGATACTCAAAATCAAAAGGCGTCTCTATAGCAATACACAAAACAATACCTCATCAGGTGATAGAAGAATGGCATAATAAGGATGGAAGAGCAATATTACTCAAACTTATCATATATGGCAAAAAGTATACATTTATCAATATATATCTACCTAACCAGGGACAATATAAAGTAGGAACACAAATACTGAAACAGCTTATGGAAAAAGCTGAGGGGATAATAATAATTGGAGGAGACTTTAATATTGTCCTTGATAGGGAAATGGATACTACGGCACCTTCAATAATACAGATGGGTAGGGAGAAAAAAAAACTTTCTAGAAATGATAACAAAATATCAGTTGATTGATATATGGAGGGTACTACACCCAACAGAAAAGGATTTCACATTTCACTCAATAGTTCATAAGACATATCATAGATTAGATTTTTTTCTGATAAACCAAAAGGGGATGGCGGAAACTCTATCTTCCGAAATAGGTAGTTCATTATGGTCAGGCCATGCACCGGTATTTTTGGTTCTAGACCTGCTTAAGGGTAACAATACCAAAGGGAACTGGAAGCTTAATGATAATTTGCTTCATGATGAGACTTGTGTGACAGAAATAAGGAAGGCAATATCAGATTTCTTACATGATCACAGGGAGGATACAACTTCTCTGCCGATCAAATGGGAAGCATTAAAATGTGTAATCCGAGGCCTTTTTATAAAACATGGGGCCAGATTGAAAAAAGTAAAAGGGAAGAGAATAACTCAACTAATAAATGAAATACCCAAAATAGAAGCTCAACATAAACAAAACCCAGTGCGTGAAATATTAATAGAGTTAACGGAAAAGAAGATAGAACTAAATACGCTGCAAACCCTACGAATATGAGATAGCAATCGTGCTCTGTATTATCATCAGGGTAACAAACCAAGTAAACTCCTTGCAAGGGCTCTGCGCCATCGGGGCAACGCACAGCCCATTGTTAAGATTAAATCAGAAAAAGGTGATACGAGATACGACCCAAAACAGATACTGAAAGAGTTCCAAACTTTTTACACAAAACTGTACAATATTCCCAACTATGCCACAAATAGTGTTTCAGAGGGAATCCAACATAATATAGAACAGTACGTGAGAGAAACAGCACTTCCTGTATTAGCTCCGACAGATAGGATACAACTAGATCAGGACTTTTCAGAGTTAAAAATACAAAACGTAATTGATGCATTAGTACTGGGGAAAAGTCCAGGCCCTGACGGCTTCACCCCAAGATTCTATAAAATATTTAAAGAAGAACTTGTCCCCATTATGAAACAGACATTTAATGCAATATCTACAACACTATCCTTTGTCCCACAAAGTATGCAGGCCTATATTTCACTTATACCTAAACCAGAGAAGGATCATACCTTATGTGGAAACTATAGACCTATCTCTTTAACAAACATCGACCTGAGATTATATGCTAAAATAATTGCCAATAGACTTGCTCCATTAATGTCGATATCCATACACTTAGATCAAGTGGGTTTTGTAGAGGGAAGAGAAGGTAGAGATAACACTCTAAAAACACTCACATTGATGGAACATGCAAAAGGAGACTCCATCCCATCCTGCCTATTGGTGATTGACGCTGAGAAAGCATTCGACAGGGTGGGATGGAGTTTCCTTAGAGAGACTTTAGTACAATGGAGACTGGGTCCTATACTTTTGGATAAAATAATGGCCCTATATAAGAATCCAACAGCTAAGATATGGGCAAATGGTGATCTATCGGATATAGTCCCCACAACAAACGGAACCCGCCAGGGTTGCCCGCCATCCCCAATACTGTATACACTGGTGATGGAGCATTTATTAATAGCGATCTGGAAAAATTTAGATATACAGGGAATTAAAGTAGGAGATAAGGAGTATAAAATGTCTGTATACGGAGATGATATCCTACTATATATCACAAACCCACTGATATCAATACCAAATTTGATAGCAGAATTTAATTGATTTGGTATATTAAGTAACTTAAAAGTACCGTATTTATCGGCGTATAACACGCACTTTTTTCCCCTTAAAATCAGGGGAAAATCGCGGGTGCGTGTTATACGCCGATCCCCTGCGATCCGGAGCTGTCAGATTTTCAAAATCGCCGAAATACACAGTGCCGGTCCTCGGCTCTTCTCGACCACTTTCGTCTTCACTCGAGTGCTGCCCGAACCTAGCCGAGTGTACTCGGCTAGGTTCGGATAGCTCCGCTCGGGACTACGAGTGGAGCCAAAAGTAAACGAGAGCCGCCGAGAAGAGCCGAGGACCGGCTCTTTGTATTTCGGCGCCGGCGGCGCCATTTTCAAATCGCGGTCGGCGATTTTGAAAGACAGGAGGGATCACAGGATGCAAGGCTGCATTGGGGAAGGCTGCACTGGGGAAGGCTGCACTGGGGAAGGCTGCACTGACAAGGCTGCACTGGGGAAGGCTGCACTGACAAGGCTGCACTGACAAGGCTGCACTGACATGGCTGCACTGACATGGCTGCACTGACAAGGCTGCACTGACATGGCTGCACTGACAAGGCTGCATTGACATGGCTGCACTGACAAGGCTGCAATGATGGGCATTTAAATGTAAGTTTTTTTTCCTTCAACTTCCCTCCTAAAAGTTTTTTTTTCCCTCCTAAATTGGGGTGCGTGTTATACGCCGGTGCGTGTTATACACCGATAAATACAGTAAATTATAGTAAATCCGAAGCTTTGAATATTAACTTACCAAGCGCTATGGTAGAACTCCTTAAAAAAGATTTCTCATTTAAATGGCAAGAGAACGCAATTAAATATTTGGGTATCTATATCCCTACTGATCTAGATAAGTTACAGGAGTATAACTACGTCCCAATGGTGCAAAAAATTGCAAGAACGTTACAACAATATGAAAAGGGAATGTTCTCCTGGATAGGTAGAATAAGTATAGTAAAGATGGATATACTGCCCAAAATATTATATGTCCTTTAAACAATACCCATTTTCCTCTCAACAAATACTTTGGATAAATTGCATAGATTAATAGGAAAATTAGTCTGGGGAGGCAAGACACCCAGAATTAAAAGAACGGTGTTAAATAAAACAAAAGAAGATGGGGGCCTCGCCCTCCCGGATATAGATATATACCTTAGAGCAATAATGATAACCAGAATAGTAGACTGGTTTCACAACAGAGATAATAAACAGTGGGTAAAGCTTGAAGATGATATTACAACTCTTAAGCTAAAGTCCCTTCCTTGGATTAAAAAAGCACAAAGACCACTGGAGAGGGAGATGCCCTCCCTAGTGGTAGTAACATTAAAAGCTTGGGATAATATGATAAAAAGAGGGAGTGGATCTACCTATAGAGGCCCAATGACCCCGCAATTTAGCAATCCAGAGTTTCCACTGACACTTGAAGCTAAAACATTTCTTAAATGGAAAAGAAGTGGGGACACTAGAATAATAGAAACGATGGAAGAAAACAAACTGCTCCCATTGGAAAAGATGGGGGTAGAACATAAAAATAAATGGATGCAATATGGTCTGCTCCAGCGGTATATAGAGTCTTTAACAAAAGAATCCATAATAGATAGGCCCCTGACAAACTTAGAAAAATTTTTTTTGCAAGAATTAAGACCCACCCATGTCTTATCTAAAGTTTATAAATATTTAATTTCAGAAAACAATAGACAAATATTACCATATGTTAAAAAATGGGAATCAGAGATTGGAATAGAATTTCCTAGGAAAATATGGGGAAAGGCAATTATAGCGACTCATAAACTCTCAATATCGGCTAAACATCAGGAAAGAAACTATAAAATCTTAGCCAGATGGTATAGATGCCCTGTAGATTTACATAAAATGAACCCGGATAACACAGACATGTGCTGGAGGTGTCATTTAACTCAGGGCACAATGTCACACATTTGGTACTATTGCTCAGAAATCCAACCATTCTGGCAAAAGATATTTGAGATTTTTAGAGTTAGTGACACTTTGCTACAATGTAAACTATATCCAGAAATACAAGTAGCAGTTTTATCCATGATTCCAGGATCAATAAAAAAGATAAAAAAGGGAATTCTGAAATATTTTTTGACAGCAGCACGAACGGTCATAGCAAGAAAGTGGAAAAACACACAGGTACCGTCTATTACGGAATGGGAATGTGAGATGACGGAGATGCGTACCCTGGAGGAAAGAATGATGATAGAAGAAGGGTTAAAAAAACAGGATTAAATATATGGACTATATGGACTAGATGGGAGGAGTTCAGAGCCTCTTCGAGACTTTTGAGGACAATATAGAGATAGTAAAGAACATAATGGGAAGAGTCCCCTTCTAATGAGGAGGGCTTTTTTTTTTTTTTTTTTCTGTTAGTATGAACGGGTATGAGTGTGGGGAGATGGGTAGGTTAATAGGTTTTAAATATAGATTTTACATCCTTGATTTAAGAGTACGAAGAATTAAAATGTAAAAGAAATCTTGAATGATGTTCTGATAAAAAACAAAAGAATTGCTTTATTATATGGATGTATATAAGTTTGATAAATGTATTTCTGAAAATGTTTTGATAAATAAAGATTATTAACAAATTGTAAAACAACACTCTTTATTTGACATTGTGCCATCAAACAGTCAATGGCTGTAGTTAAAAAGGCAGAATACACCTAATCCTCATAAAAGACCAAACCAAAAACATGTACAAAGTCTGCAAAACATATAGACCCATTTAATAAATCCCTTAGAAACACCTCCACAGTTTCAAAAACAACCCAAGGGTCATAGTGACTCTGAAATCCCCTGAAATTTTGAATACAGAGATATGATGTTCACAGAAGTAAGCTGTGCATAGGTTCCCAGTCTTAATGCATTTTGCTTAAGTGCTTCTTCAGGAGAGAGGTGTTCTACAATCAGGAATAGAAGAAAACAAAATAAAATAAACATTTCATCAAGACAGTTGGACAGTTGGACATTGAGCAACATATATGTTATGTGTTGGCTGCATGGAACATTAAAAAGATTCATGACACTGCAAACAATATTACACAAGATGGCTTGCTGAGTTAGTTTGAATATAAATGAATTTACCACAAATATACTGTATTTAGCTATAACCAGGCACGTGGAAACATAAAGACTGCATAAAGCCCCAAATCTACAAATCCACTCTGGATGTTCCAATGAGGGTAGAGTCAAGATTAAGCTCTGGGAGGGAGTATTGGTCCCTTTTCTCTAGATGTTTTTATTATATTCACTTTAACTGCATTTAGAAGTCTACAAACATATAAATATGTGTTATCCCCTGCGCTACCTGGTAATATTAATAGTGATAGACTTCTGAATAGTAAATCAGATATAAGCCAAATGGTGTTAGGCTGTGTTATAACAATTACTGTGAAACAAAAAAACAAAATTAGGGATTGCTGCAGCACCTACTGTGTTCACACAATACACATTAGATGGATGATTCAATATGCATGGCGCTGCGCAGTTCCTACAATAATATACAGTATGTGACATGTGCACTATAACTCAAATAATGAACTCATATCAAACAAAGAAATCAATATAACAAAAGGTTTCAGGTGCATCAATATATACAAGTGATAATAGTGACTCAAACAGTATTAACACCTTACTCCCTGTAACATGGGGGACCATTAGCTCTAGAAGTAGATGCATTTTCCAGTGATTCAAGTCAGTCAGGAACAATATTTTTAGGGCATGACAGCCCATGTTTATTAAAAAGGCAAATAAAAAGTCTGTAACATAAAGGTTTCCCACACAGGGGTTCTTCTCGAAAAACAGAAACATAAACATAAAAATGCTAGCCCACCTGTCTCTTAATCACTTTCGGACCGCCTGCCATCATTATACGGCGGCTGTTTGAAGGAGGATATTGTTGTTATGGCAGCAGCTAGCTGCCATAACCCCGGTATACCCTTCTTCTACAAGATAAAAGTGGTCTCTGTGGTGGATTCACCGCAAGATCACTTTTATCGGTGGCGGGAGAGGGCCCCCCTCCCGCCGCGATCTGGTGCCCTCCGCCACGATCCGGAGCCGCCGGCAGCGGCGGAGGTGATCGCATCTGTTCTCCTGTCAGGTATGAAGAGGAGTGAGGGGAAGATGGCCCCCACCCGTCTCCATACAATTGCTGGGCGAAAGCGACGTCAAAACGTCACTTCCGCCCACAGCTCTTAAAGGGACATTTTTTTTAATAATTTTTTTAAATTACCAATATTTTTTTTTATTGCATTTTAGTCTAAATATGAGATCTGAGGTCTTTTTAACCCCAGATCTTATATTTAAAAGGTCCTGTCATGCTTTTTTCTATTACAAGGGATGTTTACATTCCTTGTAATAGGAATAAAAGTGACAATTTTTTTTAAATAGTGTAAAAATAAAAAATAAAAGGTAAAATAAATAATAATAAAAAATTTTTTTTAACATGCCTCCGTCCCGACGAGCTCACGTGCAGAAGCGAACGCATACGTGAGTAGCGCCCACATATGAAAACGGTGTTCAAACCACACATGTGAAGTATCACCGCAATCAGTAGAGTGAGAGCAATAATTATAGCCCTAGACCTTCTCTGTAACTTAAAACATGCAACCTGTAGAATTTTTTAAATGTCGCCTATGGAGATTTTTAAGGGTAAAAGTTTGTCGCCATTCCACGAGCAGGCACAATTTTGAAGCGTGACATGTTGGGTATCAATTTACTCGGCGTAACATTATCTTTTACAATATAAAAATTTTACTGTTGTCTTATTTTTTAATTTAAAAAAGTGTATTTTTTCCAAAAAAAGTGCGCTTGTAAGACTGTTGTGCAAATACAGTGTTACAGAAAGTATTGCAACGACCGCCATTTTATTCTCTAGGGTGATAGAAAAAAAATGTATAATGTTTGGGGTTTCTAAGTAATTTTCTAGCAAAAAAAAATGTTTTAACTTGTAAACAACAAATCTCAGAAAGAGGCTCAGTCCTTAAGTGGTTAAGCTCTCACTCGCTCTCACGCTTTTTAGTTGCAGTATCTCTGCTCTTTATGCTGGTCCCCAGACCATAGGTTTCTTTAGTGCTGACGGGTACACTCTAATGCACACAGCTCATCAGGCCTTAATCCTCATTCCGCTTATTGTCTCATGCAGACAATCATGCTCTGGCTGCCTCCTGCAGCCCCTCTGACTCTGGGAGAGGAATGGAGTCCTCCTGACTCCCCATGCTCTGACCTCCTGTCTGTAGGGTGGAGCAGGCTCCAACAGGGAGCCCTGAGGTATTCCCATACCTTCATTATAAGGACTGTGCTCATCTGAGCACACACCCTTGCTGGTTCTCCACAAAACCTAGACACAGGGTTGGAGATTCCGTCCCACCAAGACACTATGGGATATCCAAGCTACAGAGCCCCATGCAGGAATACCAAAACCCATAGAGGATTAGCTGGTACCTCCCCTGGTTATCTATAAAAAGAAACAGTATGGCAATGTGACTTGTGATGAGCATCTCTGTGTTTGGGGCATGGGGTGTTGCAGCAACTATCATCTAGTTCAGGGGTCTCCAAACTATAGCCCTACAGTTGTTCAGGAACTACAATTCCCATCCGGCCTACTCATGTCTGTGAATGTCAGAGTTTTACAATGCCTCATGGGATGTGTAGTTCTGCAACAGCTGGAGAGCCGTAGTTTGGAGATCTCTGATCTAGTAAACTGATGATCAACATATTGTAAAGCATATGCTGTCAGCGGACCATGGATTTATTTAAAAACATTTTAAAGTTGTCACATCACATGAAGTGTAATTACAACATTTCAGAGTCAGGTAGGTCCTGACACTGATACATATATTACATTTTAGACTTTTAAATAGATCCAGGGTGTGTTGGCAGCATATGCTTTCCTAAAATAAGGAATAGGCCCCTTGTTTTTTGATGTAATATGAAAGGGATGATGTTAATTTAAAAAAAAAAAGCAATGCATGTTTCAGTCTCCTGGTAGAAAATCAGTGATATATACAGTAAATAACATTCTTTTCAGTTCCATGGATTTGTTTCCAAATGCATTTTATTATAACAGCTGGCTTGTATGTCTCAGAGATTGTGCTCCAAAAATATGATTTGCCAAGACACATTCATTTTATTATCCAGGCAACACAGGTGTTGATTTACTAGTACTGGAGAGTGCAAAACCTGGTGTAGCTGTGCATGGTAACTAAGGATGGGCCAAACGACCCCCCAGTTTGCACCAGAACCTTCGAACATCATGAAAGTTCTGAACCGCATAACGAACCCCATTGAAGTCTATTGGACCCGAATGTGAAAAATCAAAAGTGCCCATTTTGAAGGCTTATATGCAAGTAATTGAGTATTCAATGGTTATTGGGATCCGGGTACTGCCCTGGGAACATGTTTCAATGAAGAAAAAGTTTGTAAAAAAATGTCATTCATAAATGAGCAGTGTTTTATTGATGCTTAAAGTATAAAAATGAAAAATTCCTTTCAATATAGTGCCTGGGGGGGTCCCCTTAATTGAACTGTAAAGTGGCACATATGTACTGTGTATAGAAGCTGCTGCAGCAGTAATTGTATTTATAAAGCCAAAAAATTGACATTTTCCCCTGGAAGCTTTCTTTATTATGTGAGCAAAAGCTTGTGGAGCCAGTCTTTATGATGAGGCTACAATGTAGTGCACTGGGAACAAGATTAGAGATTTTTTGGATAAATTCTGGTGTCTCTTCCACAGACTTTGGATAGAAGTAACAGGTGCAGAAAAATTGGTCTTTGGGTGTCAGTGGTGCCTTCACACCATAACCTAATAGAGGTACTCTTGATAAATGCAAGAATTAGCCTTGCTGGAAAAATTGCAATGATATGCACCTGTCAAACAGCTGAGGAAAAATTGGTCTTTGGGTGTTGGTGGCACCTTCACACCTCAAACCTTATAGAGGTGCTCTTGATGAAAGCATGAATTGGCCTTTCTGTCCAAAATTGCAATGATATACACTTGTCAAACAGGTGCAGAAAAATTGGTCTTTCTTTGGGTGTTAATTGTGCCCATGAAACCTACACCAAAAAAATTCTTCCAGATGAAATCAATACCCACAATGATAGGCAGCCTAGAAGTCCTGCAGAGATTCCACATCCCAAAAACATTTAATCAGCAACATCGGCATCAGGGGCTTCAAAGCTGCTGGTAATCCAGGACCAATTCATTTTAATAAATGTCAGAAGGTCCACTGAGTCTGTGGACAGATGCGATCTATCAGTAACAAAACCTCCAGCAGCCCTGAATGCCCATTCAGAAAGCACACTGGATGCAGGGCAGCCCAGCAGCTCAATTGCATACTGTGCAGGTTCTGGTCAGTGGTCTATTCTCATGACCCAGTAAGCCAGTAGATCATTGACTGGAAAGCTCTCCATCTCTGTTTTGGCCCCTAGATAATTGTTCAACATGTGATGCAGGCGCTTCCAATGGGATGTGGAAGCTAACAGCCCTGGGCGACGAGAACTAAAACTAAAAATATTTAGAAATGCATTACTTAGGCGGCCGCCTTCTCCACTGCATCTCTTTTGACCAACAGAAACCTCACAACTACATTTTCCAAGACACTGTAACATACCAGAGTCGGGAAAAGCATTAGATAAACTCCTCTTTAAGGTGTCCTCAAGAGATTCTACACTCTGTCTGTGGGGGACGGGATGAGTTCTGAAACTTTCCCCTTGTAACGGTGGTCAAGAAGGGTTGCCAACCAATAGTAATCCTTCTCCTTTACGCCACGTATTCTTGGGTCCTTTTGCAGGCTTTGAAGCATGAGGGAGCCCATGCACCACAAATTTGCGGAGGCATGAGAAGCAGACTCCTCAGGGTCACTGAGGATTATAGTATCTGGAACTGCCTCCTCCCAGCCACGTACTACTGCCAAGGGTTCTGGGGATGGAAAACCATCTCTTACTGTTTGACGTATGTCTTCCTCTGCTTCAATGCCTTCAAAACTGACAGAATCCTCCTCCTCTTTCACCTCCTCCCTCTCTTCTTGTGTGGTCTGTGGCATAGGAACAATGGTGTCTGCATAAAGTGGGCCTTGAGAGGAAAGGAAGTCCTCCTATTGCTCCCGCTACTTTGCCTCAAGTGCCCTGTCAATAATGTCACTCAGAGTCTGCTCCAGCAGGAACACAACAGGGATTGTGTCACTAATGTATGCATTGTCACAGCTTACCATCCTTGTGGCCTCCTCAAATGGTGACAGTACAGTGCATGCATCCATTATGAGCAACCATTGGTGTGGGGAAAAAAAGCCAAGCCGGCCTGAGCCTGTCGTTGTGCCATACTCACAGAGGTACTTGCTGATGGCCCCCTGCTGCATGCGCAGCCGCTGCAGCATTGCCAAAGTCGAGTTCCACCTGGTAGGCATGTCACAAATCAGGCAGTTTACTGGTAGGTAGAATCCCCTCTGAATTTCAGCCAACTGAGCACTGGCTGTGTATGACCACCTGAAATGGCTACAGACTCTTCTGGCCTGCTTTAGCAGATCTTCCAACCTTGGGTACCTATGTGCCAGGCTCATCATCTCCTCCATCCTCATTACCACTGGAGACAACTTGGCAATACGCTGCGGCTGGAGAAACATGACTGCCAATTTGTGTACCAGTGTTCTCTATAGGCTCATGTTCCTGCCTTCCTCAACCTTAACCTCAGAACCAACATCTGAATCAAGTAATGGCTGTGCATTGTCAAGGATCAAGTAGCTGACGCTGTTTTCAAATAACTCAGCTGACTCCTCCATGCCTGATGCTGGGGCAGGAATAGCTGTGGACAAGGAGGCAGGTGTAGCTACTCTGGCAGCTGCAGTGGACTGTGCACCAGTCTCTGCTTGGGTGACAGAGGATTAGGAGGATGAGGATGGTTTTGTAAAGCCAGTCCACCACCTCCTCTGCATGCTGTGGCTGGATAGCTCAGGCAACATCACTAAACAGAAGAAATGATGACCTGCCTGAGGACTGACCACATCCCCTTTGCCTGTGGACACATACGCTGGTGACCCCTCACAGTGCCATGGAAATGTCTACCTCTCCTTGTTGTCCTCCCAGACATGATGGGGGTGCTTATTACCAAAATGTAATATAGATGTTGCAATGTGTACATGGGTAATCAATGGAAAGTGGTGTTTGGTGCACTTCAACTTAAGTACTCACTACAAAGACACACTCCACTGATACACTATAATATACTACAGTAAAACTGCACTGACACACTGCAATATACTGCGTCAAACGTGCAGCAATGCAGAGAAGTATACTGAGTTAAATGGAAGGCAAAGCACTGAAATATATGGCGTTAAACTTGCAGTAATGCACTGAACTGTACTGCGTTAAATGGAAGATAACGCACTGAAATATACAGCGTTAAACTTGCAATAAGGCACTGAACTATACTGCATTAAACGGAAGGTGATGCACTGAAATATACAGCGTTAAACTTGCAGTAACATACTGAACTATACTGCGTTAAACGGAAGGTGACGCACTGAAATATACGGCGTTAAACTTACAGTAACACACTGAACTGTACTGCGTTAAATGTCAGGTCATGCACTGCAATATATGGCGTTAAACTTGCAGTAATGTGCTGAATTGTACTGCGTTAAATGGAAGATAACGCACTGAAATATATGGCATTAAACATTAAATGCACTGCAATATACGGCGTTAAACTTGCAGTAACACACTGAACTATACTGCATTAAACAAAATATAACATACTCAAATATACAGCGTTAAACTTGCAGTAACGCACTGAACTATACTGCGTTAAACGAATGATAACGCACTGAAATTTACAGTGGTAAACTTGCAGTAACACACTAAACTATACTGCATTAAACAGGAAGTAACACACTGCAATATGCCATGTTAAACTTGCAGTAACACACTGAACTACACTGCGTTAAATGGAAGATAACGCACTAAAATTTATGGTGGTAAACTTGCAGTAATGCGCTGAACTGTACTGCTTTAAACGAAAGGTAACACACTGCAATATACGGTGTTAAACTTGCAGTAATGCACTGAACTATACTACGTTAAAAGGAAGGTAATGCATTGAAATATAGAGCATTAAACTTGAACATACTGAACTACACTGCGTTAAATGGAAGATAACACACTAAAATTTATGGTGGTAAACTTGCAGTAATGCACTAAACTGTACTACGTTAAATGGAAGGTAGTGCACTGCAATATAGGGCGTTAAACTTGCAGTAACCAACTGAACTTTCCTGGGTTTAACAGAATATAACACAATCAGATATACAGCGTTAAACTTGCAGTAACACACTGAAATCTACTCAGTTAAACGGAAGTCAATGCGCTCCAATACACAACATTAAACTTAATGTGCTCCAATACACAACATTAAACTTGCAGTAACTATACTGCATTAAATGGAGGATAATGCGCGGAAATATACGGCGTTGAACTTGCAGTAATGCACTGAACTATACTGCATTAAGCATGTTGTAACGCACAGAAATGTATTGCGTTAAACGTCATGTAAGGCACTGAAATATACGGCGTTAAACTTGCAGTAACAGATTGACATATACAGCATTAAACTTGCAGTAATGCACTGAAATATACTGTGTTAAGCGTGCAGTAATGAACAGAAATGTACTGTGTTAAACGGCATGTAACACACTGAAATAGATGGTGTTAAACTTGCAGTAGCGCACTGAACTATACTGCGTTAAATGGAAGGTAACGCACTGCAATATGCCACGTTAAACTTGCAGTAACACACAGAACTGTACTGCATTAAATGTCAGGTAATGCACTGCAATATACGGCGTTAATCTTGTAGTAACGCATTGAACTATACTGCGTTAAACGGATTGCAGTAATGCGCTGAATTGTACTGCGTTAAATGGATGATAACGCACTGAAATATATGGCATTAAACATTTAATGCACTGCAATATACGGCGTTAAACTTGCAGTAACACACTGAACTATACTGCATTAAACAAAAGATAACATACTCAAATATACAGCGTTAAACTTGCAGTAACGCACTGAATTATACTGCGTTAAACGGACGATAACGCACTGAAATTTACAGCAGTAAACTTGCAGTAACACACTGAACTATACTGCATTAAACAGGAAGTAACACACTGCAATATGCCGTGTTAAACTTGCAGTAACACACTGAACTACACCACGTTAAATGGAAGATAATGCACTGAAATTTACGACAGTAAACTTGGAGTAATGCACTGAACTGTACTACGTTAAATGGAAGGTAACGCACTGCAATATATGGCATTAAACTTGCAGTAATGCACTGAACTTACCTGCGTTAAACGGACAATAATGCACTGAAATATATGGTGTTAAATGTCAGGTAACGCACTGAAATATACAGCGTTAAACTTGCAGTAATGCACTGAACTATACTGCGTTAAACAGACAATAACGCACTGAAATTTACGGCGGTAAACTTGCAGTAACGCACTGAACTAGACTGCATTAAACGGAAGGTAACGCACTGCAATATGCCACATTAAACTTGCAGTAACACACTGAACTCACTGCGTTAAATGGAAGATAACACACTGAAATTTACGACGGTAAACTTGGAGTAATGCACTGAACTGTACTACGTTAAATGGAAGGTAACGCACTGCAATATATGGCATTAAACTTGCAGTAACGCACTGAACTTACCTGCGTTAAACGGAAGATAACGCACTGAAATATATGGCGTTAAATGTCAGGTAACGCACTGAAATATACAGCGTTAAACTTGCAGTAATGCACTGAACTATACTGCATTAAACGGACAATAACACACTGAAATTTAGGGCGGTAAACTTGCAGTAACGCACTGAACTAGATTGCATTAAATGGAAGGTAAGGCACTGCAGAATTTGCATAATAATTTGGAACAGGGTGTATACTGCATTAAATGGAGGATAAAGCATGGAAATATACGGAGTTGAACTTGCAGTAATGCACTGAACTATACTGCGTTAAACGAAGATAACACATTGAAATTTACAACGGTAAACTTGGAGTAATGCACTGAACTATACTGCTTTAAACAGAAGGTAACGCACTGCAATATATGGCATTAAACTTGCAGTAACGCACTGAACTATACTGCCTTAAACGGAAGATAACGCACTGAAATATACACCATTAAACTTGCAGTAACGCACTGAACTATACTGTGTTAAACGGAAGATAACGCATTGAAATATGCGGCATTAAACTTGCAGTAATGCACTGAACTGTACTGTGTTAAATGGAAGGTAGTGCACTGCAATATAGAGGGTTACACTTGCAGTAACAAACTGAACTATACTGCATTAAATGGAAGATAACGCACTGAAACTTACAGCATTAAACTTGCAGTAACGCACTAAACTGTACTACGTTAAATGGAAGGTAACGCACTGCAATATATGGCGGTAAATTTGCAGTAACGCACTGAACTTTCCTGGGTTTAACGGAATATAATGCAATGAAATATACAGCATTAAACTTTCAGTAATGCACTGAACTTGACTCCGTTAAACGGAAGTTAACGCACTGCATTATACGACATTAAACTTGCAGTAACGCACTGAACTATACTGCGTTAAATGGAAGATAACACACAGAAATACACAGCGTTGAACTTGCAGTAATGCACTGAACTATACTGCATTAAGCATGTAGTAAGCATGCACAGAAATGAATGTGAATGTGTTACAACAATTTACAGGCCAAGCAATAGCAAGGCAAGGTGTTTTGGTTCCTAAGGCAAAGGCATCTTACAAGGCCTGTACTTACAAGCATGCCTTAATCACATGGTCATTGCAGAGCAAGGCTTCTGGCTCATTTTTATGCTTCTTTGTGCTCCGATAGACTTAAATGAATTTAACAAGCCATGAAAAGCAGAAAATTCATCTTTCTGATGATTATCAGATGCATACTTCATTGCTGAAAACACAATTCATCTGGTCACAAATAAGAATAAAACAACAGAATTATGAGCTGGATTTCCACCCAATTCCTTTATTTTTCCTTGGTATAAGATCCTGAATAAATTAGTAAGCTTCCATTCTAAAAAACAGGCATACATTTACACTGAATCTGCAAAGCTTTTTGTTTGTCCCTAAAAATATGAAGGTTAAACATTGCAGCCCTGGTAACATATCACCTTTAAACCAGAAAAAAAACTAAATATGATTTTTATTATAACCCTTATGTAATTTTGGTGAGGAGATCTTCATTCTCAATGTACAGTGCCTTGCAAAAGCATTCCCCCATTGGCATTTTTCGTGTTTTGTTGCCTCACAACCTGGATTTAGCATGGATTGTTTGAGGATTTGCATCATTTCATTTACAGAACATGCCCACGTTGAAGATGTTTTTTTTTTATGTAAAGCAAACAACAAATAGGACAAAATAACAGAAAAGGTAAATGTGCATAACTATTCACCCCCCTACAGTCAATACTTTGTAGAGCCACCTTTTGAGGCTTTGAATAAGTCTCTATGAGCTTGCCACATCTTACCACTGGAATTTTTGCCCATTCCTCCTTGCAAAACTGCTCCAGCTCCTTCAAGTTGGATGATTTGTGCTTGTGAACAGCAATCTTTAAGTCTGACCACAGATTTTCTATTGGATTGAGGTCTGGGCTTTGACTAGGCCATTCCAACACATTTACATGTTTTCCCTTAAACCACTCAAGTGTTTCTTTAGCAGTGTGTTTGGGGTCATTGTCCTGGTACAGGTTTTGCTCAAGAATATCCCTGTATTTAGCACCATCCATCTTTCCCTCAACTCTGACCAGTTTCCCAGTCTCGACTGCTGAAAAACATCCCCACAGCATGATGCTGCCATCACCATGTTTCACTGTGGGGATGGTGCTCTTTAGGTAAAGTGATGTGTTGGGTTTGCGCCAGACAGCGTTTTCTTTGATGGCCAAAAAGTTCAATTTTAGTCTCATCAGACCAGAGCACCTTCCTCTATACATTTTGGGATTCTCCCACGTGCCTTTTCGCAAACTCAAAATGTGCCATTTTGTTTTTTTGCTGAAAGTAATGGCTTTCTTCTGGCCACTCTGCCATAAAGCCCAACTCTATGGAGCATAGGGCTTATTGTCGTCCTATGTACAGATACTCCAGTCTCTGCTGTGGAACTCTGCAGCTCCTCCAAGGTTTCCTTAGGTCTCTGTGCTGCCTCTGAATAATGCCATCCTTGCCTGGTCCGTGAGTTTTGGCGTGTGGCTGTCTCTTAGCAGGTTTGCTGTTGTGCCATGTTCTTTCCATTTGGTTATGATAGATATGATGGTGCACCTAGGGATCATCAAAGATTTGGATATTTTTTTAGAACCTAACCCTGACTTGTACTTCTCAACAACATTGTCCCTTTACTTGTTTGGAGAGTTCCTTGGTCTTCATGGCAGCGTTTGGTTAGTGGTGCATCTTGCTTAGGTTTTTGCAGCCTCTGGGGCCTTTCAAAAAGGTGTGTATATGTAATGACAGATCATGTGACACTTAGATTGCACACAGGTGGACATCATTTCACTAAATATGTGACTTCTGTAGGTAATTGGTTGCACCAGAGCTTTTTATGGGCTTCATAACAAAGGGGGTGAATACATACGCACATGCCAATTATCAGTTTTTTTATATATGAAAAATAATTTTATGCATATATTTTTCTAATTTTACTTCACCATCTTAGACTATTGTGTTCTGATCCATCACATATAATTCAGATTAAAAAAATTGAACTAAAGGCTGTAATGTAACAAAATAAGTTAAAAGCCAAGGGGGGAATACTTTTGCAAGGCACTGTAGCTCTCTTTTAGGCAGATTTATGAGTAATGGCCCTCCCCACACAGGATATTGGGCTAAACCTGTAGGTAAATAAAAAAACAGAACTCTAATGCCCCGTACACACGGTCGGATTTTCCAATGGAAAATGTGTGATAGGACCTTGTTGTCGGAAATTCTGACCATGTGTAGGCTCCATCACACATTTTCCATCGGATTTTCCGACACACAAAGTTTGAGAGCAGGATATAATATTTTCCAACAACAAAATTCGTTGTCGGAAATTCCGATCGTGTGTACACAAATCCGACAGACAAAGTGCCACGCATGCTCAGAATAAATAATGAGATGAAAGCTATTGGCCACTGCCCCGTTTATAGTTCCGACGTACGTGTTTTACGTCACCGCGTTTAGAACGATCGGATTTTCCGACAACTTTGTGTGACCGTGTGTATGCAAGACAAGTTTGAGCCAACATCCGTCGGAAAAAATCCTAGGATTTTGTTGTCAGAATGTCCGAACAAAGTCCGACCGTGTGTACGGGGCATTAGTGTAAGAGTGGGTTTGATAATAAAGTTGGCAGGGCCTATGTGAACAGGGGGGATTCTCTTCCTGGGAAATTAACTGTAATTGAAGTAAGTGAAAGAGGAAGTACTGCAAACAGAATATAACAGTAACCATAATTATATACATGCACACCAGTATTGAAATAATACAAGCTTTATATAAGAGAAGATTAATAATAGTACATGCATTCAATGTACAAACAGGTATTATCAGTAAATGGCCTGATAGAAGTCCTGGTGGAAATTTGCACATATACCAGGGTATATATAGTCATCAATAAAGATACCAACAGATGAATGTCGCAGCAAAGTTCAGTTGCAGGGGGCCCTGAGTATGATCACGAAGTGGTGTCTGTCCTGGTGTCGGAGACCTGAAAACAAGATGAGGAGATCCTCCAACCATTGTCCAACCAGCCTGGAATGCAGTTTCTCACCAGCAGAAACTGTGGTGTGACACTGGAACTCAGAGTCAGCTTATCTACTCTGCATCTTAGTCCCTGGCAGTGTCTAATCTGTCATGCAACTTGAACTATCAAGTGGCCATCAGTTACCTAACCTAGCTCTAGCCCATGTTGGTTATTGAGCACTGAGTTAGAACTAGCTATAGAATCCCAGACCAGGAGGGACAGGGAAAAATAACATAACATGAGCTGCATATAAACTCTATTGCAAATGGCAAGTTTACCTACTAATATACTGCAATGTGACCACTATACAAGCACACCATATCAAAGACTTAAAACAGAAAAATTCGCCCTGGGACTTTAGATGAGGTGAGCACTGTTTGGCCAATAAACATAGTAACAGTAAATGCAATATAAAGTATAAAGATTTATTCAAGCAGAAGTCATGCCTTCATTGATATCACCAATAATGGCCAGTTTGTAAAAAAAGGAAATACACACAGATGAAAAATTGGTACATACACATATATATATAGATAGTAAAAATCATGTGGTATACAGGCATCTAATACGTTTCACCCAGACCCAGCTCGCTCATCAGGGTTGGATGCATGTAGAAATGTACCTAGGATACAAGAATATAGAATAGGTATATAGCATGTTGGTTGTATCGGCATAGGGTATGGGAGCCATAGTGCAAGACCGCATACTCACCACTGAACGAGGCCAAACCAACAGGCGTATAGTTCCCCAAAGGCAGCAGCAGGTGTCTCACCCGGAAGCTGAGGAGGCAGAGCCAAATGGGATCCCAACAGGGACACAGCAGAGGTGTGGGCATAAATAAATTTATCAAGTAATACATAATGGTAGAATGAGTAGTAATGACATGTATATGTCTCTGTATGAGTAGAGAGTCTAAGCCAAAGATAGTAAGAACATAGAGACTGTAGGGGGAGAGAGAAATAGTAAGGAGATGCCAGCAAGTGACATGTATAAAAGAAAGAAAGAGAGCCGGAAAAGAAAAAAGTAAATAAAAAAGAATAAAAGAGAGGAAACAAGATACCATACTATGTTGGGGTCTGTGATGTAAAAAAGCAAAACCTAAAGTGAGTGCTCAGATTGAGCCGTGTGAAAGCATTCAAGTGTACCTGAAATGGATGTGAGTATGTAAGTATGAGAGTTATAAGTCTCAACAGGCAGCTCCCACAAATGTGTGTGTCCTCTGTGAGAGAAAAAGCACTAAAGTCCACGCCATGTCAGCCCTCTGATATATACCCCAGGAGACCCTGTGAGGCTCCACCCCCAACGCCATGAATGGATAACTGATGCATGAGCGCAGGAGGCGCCCTGCATCATCGGGGAGTGTGCAATCGCAGACACTCGCCCGAGATATCCAGATGACGTAATGCGTCCAGCCACGCCGACATAGTGAAATCGTGGACGTCATGTAATAATTTTTATTAATGGTTGCATTTCATTACTTCTATGGCATTTGGATACCTTAAAAGGACTCGCACTTGAGGTGAAAATTGTGCCTAGTACTTCTTATCTTAAAGTCAATAACAATAACACATGCAAACTAACCCCTATCTCTATTGCCTAAACCCTTTACAATAGACTTTATTACTCATGAGTTTAAAAACAGTTATATATATTTTGTTTTTAAATTTATATTTCATTGCTCCTCCATGTAATTCTGCATATAAATACTGTATATGGGTTTCAGAACCACCTTCAGAAATGTATAAAACCTGAAGAAAGGATCTAAAAGAGTTCCCAAAGTGTTCATCAACTTACATATAGGTGACTGAACTTCTGAAATGTTTTATGTGTTCAATTGTGGCTCGACTGAACTTTTTCAAAATTTGTGAGACCCTCCGGAATTCTGAATTTCTGATCCCACTGAAGTTAATCAGGATCTGAATCAGTCTCCAAAAAAGTGTATACAACAGAGCAACAAATAATGCGGAATAGTTTGAGAAGCTCTGCCTGACAAGATGATGAAGCTATAAAAAAACAGGCTGACCCACCTCTTTTAAAAATTATTTTAGGAATACTAAAATGGAAAAATGGAACATTGCTAAGGATGTCCAGGCAACAGCAGAAGCAGAAATAAGGCAGGAGTAGCCTTTGGTCCATTTTTTCCCAAAGCCTTTTGGGAATCTAAACTGCCAAAAAATACACTGAAATGAGCACTACATTTAGGACATCCAAATTTATCAAATTTGGATGAATCTAAAGTCACCTAAATTACAGGGAAAACATATACTGTACCTATATTAGTATTACAATTTACTGTTATTCCCACCTTAGTTTAAGATTTTTAGCTTTTGTCTATATCCGTTTTTCTCCCCATTTTTCCTGCTAAAGTATAATATAAAATTATAATGCATTAAACTGCTTTGCATGCATTTGTAAAGCATGCTGGGAAATTTCTGTAGTGCCCATGACTAATTTTCAGGAGCATGTCCTTTACCAGTAAATGTATGTATTTTGCACAGTAATGTGTTGCATATCCTGAGGCTACAGAAACACTATAAACATGTGAAAAGGTGAGTATATAATCAAATACTGTATATACCTACAGACAGATTTTGTTGTTTTTTGTGTTGTGTTTGTACACATATCAGTTTAATAAGATGATATTGTTTGTATGTGACAGGAAGTTAAGATTGCACAATATTCCCCCTGCACAAATTTTATTCATCTATTCTTAATTACATCATGATGAAGTGAAATATTTATCTGCTCTTATGCTAAATAATAGAGTCTATTGAAGGAGGTCATTTTATTATGACTTGCACTGAGCTTAGTTGCAAACTATTGTGTGCTCATCATCATCAAACAATAAAGAGGTGACTGCACTGACTTCCTCACCACAGGTGACAGCTAATTACCAAACAATTAAAACAATTCTCTTTTATTTTAATGAGCCAGCACAGAGATGTAATGTGTAACTAAAGCTACGCTGCTCTCCAGGAGATGATCCTGCAGGAAGATGAATAGTGCAATTTGCTACTACTGTAAAATTGATGAGTTCAAATAGACTGGAACATGTTTCGTTTTCACAACTATTACGTATTATCTTATGAAGAGCTTTTTAGCAACACCAATGGAGGCTTTTGTATAAAATAACACTTATAAAACAAAAGACATAAGACTGGCTATTTTTTAGAATGAAATAATATACTGACAATGCCATAAAGTGGTGCTGCACATCAGAAAGCAACCACGGTCTAGAATGATTCAAGTATTTAGAGCACAACATCCTTATCTCTCCAAGTAAACCTCTACAGATTTATAATTCAATAAATAAAAAATAAATTCCCAACATCTGCTCTGAATCAGGGTGTTTCTGTAATTAGTTTTCATACTCCTTTTGTCCAACCATCTGTGCAAGTTTGATAACAGTAACTCAACTTGACATTATCTATACAGTGCACGATTTTTTGTACTTCAATAAATCCCTTCTCTCCTCTGTCTTTTGCCCATGTGTTACATAGATTATAGGTTTTTACAGTTAATCTTATAGCTCAAACTTTAATACCTTTAGACAACTTTTTTGTTTAACTTTGTGTATCTATTGCCTATGACAAAAAGACACCTTTCTTGGGAGAAAAGTCAAATAAGTTAATTGTTCATTAGCAACTACAAGCAAAAAAATATATTACAATAAACAATCAGTATATGAAACTGTTCTTTCCTTCATGCGAGATGTTAGTATTATCCTTATATGTCAAGGTTACTGGGTCTTTACACCGTTTTGTTATAAGCTAAGAGCACTCAAATTGCAATATCGGTTAGATTTCAGTAGTGTAAATTACCTGGTTGCCTGTCATAGCTTTTGTGGAATCCTTCAGGGAAATCCTACTGCAGGGGTTTTTAGCTTCTGCTGTGGCCATCATAGTCTCCAAAAGCATTGGACATCACAAAGGCTTGTGTCAACAGGTTTTGAGCTTGTTCTTTTTAGGTTCATTCTGCTTGCATTTAAGAAGCATTTGAAACACTTCTGAGATCATTTAAAGTTAATTGACATGGAGGTTATGAACTCCTTACTAGAGGGTACAGAACACCAGCAGTACTGCATCGGAGGTTCCCCCAAGTATCAAATGTCTGCTGGCATTGTCTGGAGTCTGAGGGTACCATTTTCACATATTTTGGGAATGTCTGAAATTTAAAAGAATTTTCGACATTGATAGCTGACACTGTTAAAACAATCACATTTGTGTCCCTTTCTTATCACATGACACCCCTTTGTCAAAAAATACAAAAATTCACTCTTAAAACATTCTTTAACTGCTGCGAATGCATGTATCCTGGCGTTGTGGAAGAAAACCGGATCACATTGGCTATCCAGGATAGCTGAAATCCAACAAATGGAGAACCTTACCATGGTGCTGAAAGAGCCAAATTCGGACCGTCCAGAATGCAGTGACGTACAACACATCTGACGGGACTAGAAAACTGAAGTTCAACAGCCAGTAGCCAATAGCTTCCGTCTCGTAATTGCTTCTGAGCATGCAGCGTTTTTGGTACATCGGAACATCATACAGATGAGCGGGTTTCTCGATAGTAATTAGTTCCCTCTGAAAAATTTAGAACATGTTCTCTATCTAAAGAAAAGAGAGGAGTTCCCCCAGGGTGGGGTTTTTAGGCAGCAGAGTAAAAGGATTGAGTCAATGATATATAAAAAAGTTGATGTATTTATTTTGACAAAAATGGCATGACATTAAAGTTAAAAGAATGAGCTCCAGTAGGAAGTACTTTCAAACTTATTGGACCAAACATACATTTACAGACATAATTCCATAACATTAAACAAGAAATGTCGACAATATGAAAAGTGACCTGACGCGTTTCAACCCATATACCAAGGGTCTTCCTCAGAGGGTCAGTCTGCTAAGAGATATATGATATAGGTACACATGTCAAAATTACTTACGCACAATAAAATTAATATACGGTGCATACATGTGATATAGTTACCCAATAATGTATGTCCAGCAAGGAAAAAGGCCTCCTACATGGAGCTCTCTTTAAAAACTACTTTTTCTCTTTCCCCAAGGGGTCCCAAAGCACCTCCAATGCCACAGCAACCAAAAACGAGCAGTAATCCAGCGATGTGACTTACGAGAAGTCACACTAAAAGTCACCCCCCACCAAGACAGACGATCAGTCGGGGAGCGGGCCACACCTGTGGTAAAAATCCAGAAACAGACTGAGTAATACGCCCATAATGTATAAGCAGAGTTAAAGAATTATTAATCAAATAGATAATCAATTAGCCAACTAAGAGGCAAAAGTCTCCATGCATACCGTATATGCAGATAGAGGCCTCAAAATGTTCCAAAGGTACATATATAAGAAATTATAAAAATAGGTAAAGTGGAAAAACGAATTAAATGAGGTGGTTAATAGACATGTGCACACTAAAATATATTTCGTTTCGGAATTTCGTTTTCGTCCGAAAAATAAATTTATTTAGTTACTCCCGAAATTCGTTTTTTTATTTATTTTGTTTTTCGTTAAAAATTGCATTCGTCCGAAAATCCAAATTATGGTCGAATCTGTCATTGAAGGCTTATGGTGTCTGCCGAATGTTCAAAGAAGATTCGGCAGAGTGTGTGTACTTAGTTCTAGCTATTTTACTGCTCCTCCTCTTTGGTTACAATCAGCCAATAACATTCATCATCATCATTATTTTTATTTATCTTTTCTCCCCTACGTTGAATCTTTTCTCCCCTACGTCGAATCTTTCCTCCCCTACGTCGAATCTTTTCTCTCTACGTCGAATCTTTTCTCTCTACGTCGAATCTTTTCTCTCTATGTAGAATAATCTTGGACTAATAGAGCTAAGGTTAGGCACATTCGATCACAGGTTTGATGGACACAGATTGTTATTGTCATCATCATGTCGAATCTCCTATCTATATCGAACTGTTGTAGCAAAGAAAATGAAAATAAAGCATTTGTTTATGTCGGATCTTTCATTTTTCGGACTCTGCACTTTCGTTATTGTTTGTTAAAACAATAATGAAAATACCTGAAATTCAGACAAAAATGCATTCGGACGAAAACGAATGCACATGTCTAGTGGTTAATTGGAGGGTCAGGGTAGACCCTCTAGTAGAAACCAGCTCTATCTATACTATTATGTGAAAATAATAATGGATTGTGTGTGATAGAAAAAGAGGAAAAGGAAGAGATTGTGGTTGAAAGAAAAAAGCAAAGTGGAAGAGTGAATGAAAACATGCATAACGATGTAAAAGTGAAGGAAGACATGTGCAGTGTGCACAGAGCCGCACGCCATGTGAGATGAGTGACAAACACAAGTGTAAGAAAACAACAACAGCAAACAATATGACAAAGGGGGTGCCCGAAATAAAGCCAAAGCATAGGAGAGACAAAGTAAACCCAAAATTACCTTAAAGGGTATTGAGACACATATGAGACTGCACCATGCTGCCCTATATGATCAGACTGCGATTTGTGACCTAACCCGGGATTGGCCGCAAGCTGTGTCAAGCTCTGTGGATCAGTGTCCAATAAGAGTCGACCAGTCTGAAATAAATAGATATAAGGAATATCACTATAAGTAATTAAACAAGAGTACATAATTGGTTTTGCGGGAAACCATAAACATGTTGGGCAGGAATGGTGCAAGATCATATTGCTAAAGTGTATACTTACAGTGCAGGAGCTGCATATACTTCTGACCCACCAAACAAGAGAAAGCTAAGGGTCCATAGTCATTTACACCCATATATATACTTACTAGGGGCGTATACTAATCATCCTGGATCCACCACAAGTGTGTGCCCCCAAACAACTAACCAGACCGTCACAGGGGGTATGGCCACCATTAAGGCAGCCTTGTGTGGCTTCCCCGGAGTTCGGGAAGAGCCAACGGCCCTGAAATGACGTCATTCTCTTCGTAACTATGTGACGTTCCCGCGCCACGTCGCACGCGTGGGGTCCCGCGCATGCACAGTGACCAGGGACGTCTGAGAATGTTCCGGAATGCCGCTGGCAAGGAGGAAAGATCCCCAATGCAGCAGCCGGTGCAACAGCAGGTTGTGTTTATTCTGGTTGATACGATCAAAAAACTTTAGTAGCATTTCCTCAGAGCCCTTCCTTTTGATTGTATCAACCAGAATAAACACAACCTAAAATTTACCATGACTTACGACCATGACCAAATGACCTTTTTGGACATCCAGTTGAGGCGCACCCCTGAGGGCAAAATTTCCAGCACTCTGTTTTGTAAAAGCCCTGCAGGAAACACAGTGCTTCATGCGGATAGCTTTCATCCCACAGTACTAAAAAAGTCCATCCCATATGGACAATACCTGCGATTACGTGATTTTCTGAAAGACAAATTGGTCCAAAGCGAGTTCAATGATGAACAGAAAAGATTGAAACATTGTTCAATCTTTGGATCATTCCCTTGTGGACATTGTTCTTTCTGTCAATACATAAGACGGGAGAAAATTTCCGCCTTCCAAACGGGGTATTGTTTAAGCCCACACACTTTGCCAATTGTCAGACACGAGGAGTAGTGTACCTCATGTCATGTAAATGCGGGGCATATTACATCGGTAAGATGAAACAAGAATTTTACAGTCGAATATCACCACCTCTTTTCCAGGATTAAATGAGGCCATCTCTTTTGCCCCATTCCTAAAGGTTTTGTTTCTGGGAAAACTCAATAATGTAATCTTCCCAGAATATTTTTAATAATAAAGGTGTCTGTTTATCTCTTTTGTTTATTTCCCCTTTTGTTCTCCCCTCCCCCTGGTTTGTTCTGTTTTGCTTTGTTTTGTTTTGTTTTGATCTTGCAGATTTATCAATGTATGCGATTGATGTCTCTTGCGTTTATTGATGTCTCATGTATATGTATACTATATGCGATGCTTTATTAGCATCGCTGCTGATGTCCAGTGATTATCATTTGAATTTAATAATTATGTAAGTTTGGGTGAATATACCCATTCGTGTCATGTATTATCTATTTATACCCATACATCTTTTTCTTTTGTTTTTTTATGTTTCAAATGAAATGATTTCTCCGTTTTTTCTTTTTCTCTCCCAAGGAGCCTGGCACTTCTGCTGTTGCCACTTCTGGATCGGGGGTTTCCCTCTGATGTGCCTTCCTGGCAAGGGGGGGAGGAGCCAGTAACCACCTAACGGCTCCTCCCTTTCTTCCCCATCAGGCACCCAGGCTGGCACCGGCTGCCGCATTGGGGATCTTTTCTCCTTGCCGGCGGCGTTCCGGAACATTCTTGGACGTCCCCGATCACTGCGCATGTGCAGGGCCCCGCGCGTGCGACGTGACGCAGGAACATCACGTAGTTACGACGAGAATGACGTCATTTCGGGGCCTTTGGCTCTTGCTGAACGCCGGGGAAGCCACACAAGGCTGCCTTAATGGTGGCCATACCCCCTGTGACGGTCTGGTTGGTTGTTTGGGGGCACGCACTTGTGGTGGATCCACGATGATTAGTATACACCCCTAGTAAGTATATATATGGGTGTAAATGACTATGGACCCTTAGCTTTCTTTTGTTTGGTGAGTCAGAAGTATATGCAGCCCCTGCACTGTAAGTATACACTTTAGCAATATGATCTTGCACTATTCCTGCCCAACATATTTATGGTTTCCCACAAAACCAATTATGTACTCTTGTTTAATTACTTATAGTGATATCCATTATATGTATTTATTTCAGACTGGTCGACTCTTATTGGACACTGATCCACAGAGCCTGACACAGCTTGCGGCCAATCCCGGGTTAGGTCACAAACAGCAGTCTGATCATATAGGGCAGCATGGTGCAGTCTCATATGTGTCTCAATACCCTTTAAGGTAATTTTGGGTATACTTTGTCTCTCCTATGCTTTGGCTTCATTTCGTGCACCCCCTTTGTCATATTGTTTGTTGTTGTTGTTTTCTTACACTTGTGTTTGTCACTTATCTCACATGGTGTGCGGCTCTGCGCACACCGCACGTGTCTTCTTTCACTTTTACATCATTATGCATGTTTTCATTCACTCTCCCACTTTTTTCTTTCAATCACAATCTCTTCCTTTTCCTCTTTTTCTATCACACACAATCCATTATTATTTTCACATAATAGTATAGATAGAGCTGATGTCTACTATTTCCCTGACCCTCCAATTAACCACCTAATTTAATTAGTTTTTCCACTTTACCTATTTTTATATTTTCTTATATATGTACCTTTGGAACATTTTGAGACCTCTATCTGCATATATGGTATGCATGGAGACTTGTGCCTCTTAGTTGGCTAATTGATTATCTATTTGATTAATAATTCTTTAACTCTTTTTATTCATTATGGGCGTATTACTCAGTCTGTTTCTGGATTTTTACCACAGGTGTGGCCCGCTCCCCGAATGATCGTCTGTCTTGGTGGGGGGGTGACTTTTATTGTGACTTCTTGTAAGTCACAACGCTGGATTACTGCCCCGTTTTTGGTTGCTGTGGCAGTGGAGGTGCTTTGGGACCCCTTGGGGAAAGAGAAAAAGTCGTTTTTAAAGGGATCTCCATGTAGGAGGCATTTTTCCTTGCTGGACATACATTATTGGGTAACTATATCACATGTATGCACCGTGTATTAATTTTATTGTACGTAAGTAATTTTGACATGTGTACCTATATCATATATCTCTTAGCAGACTGACTCTCTGAAGAAGACCCTTGGTATATGGGTTGAAACGCGACAGCTCACTTTTCATATTGTCGACATTTCTTGTTTAATGCTGTTATGGAATTATGTCTGTAAATGTATGTTTGGTCCAATAAGTTTGAATTTAAACAAAATCCCAGATAAGAATGTACCTAAAAAGAGGGTGACACTGTAGGTACAGTTAAAAATGGTGTGCCAACGTCCCGGTATTGATGTCAAATATAGAAACGAATAAATTTGCACTTTAACGGCACACAAGTAATTAAACTATAAAGAGTATAAAGGATAAAAATAGTTTTATTTTATTATGTTTACATTTTAAAATGATATATGATTGAAAATTGTCAGAAATACACTTTACATATAGAAAAGAACTATACGTTCACTTGTACCGTGGAATATTGGGGTCACTCGGGTTGCTTCCGTAGTGTTCTGGCATCTACTACTAATTTTTTTTTTTAAACACAATCTAGTGATTGCCTGTCCCTTTTTTCTGCAGCATTCTGGCATCTACTACTATTTTTTTTTTTTAAATGCAATCTAGTGATTGCCTGTCCCTTTTTTGGACAAACACTACATCTACATTTTTCTATTCGGCCTGACCATATGGAGTAAGATACTTGTATCTAAACATGTATGTCTATGTATCTGCATACTTATTATCATTGCTGTGCTTCCTTTTACTACCAACGCCGAGTGGTGGACCTGTCATGCCTTTCTCTACAATTATGCGTAACTGCGTCTGTTAATGGAATTTTACCAACCCCTTTAAAGGGCTTTTTGGTTACTCACTTTATGTCACAGCGTTTTGCAAAAAATATAGTTAGGCATCTCTATTCTATTTTATAATGCACAGTATATAATTTGCAATGACATCTTACACGTATTTTTTATACATTTATAATATGTGCTCTGTTTAATGGCCTCCCCAGTTGCTGGGATTTACTATGGACCGCCATTAGACCGTTTTTCCTTAATGGGGCCTGCTCTTGGTGATCATTATAGTTGGTCGGAATATACTTTAGTCTGTATGAATTTCATTGTTGAGATATGTATTTTCTCTTTTATATATATGTATTCATGGTGATCTTCTATGTGTATTTAGCAGAATTACCTCAAGCTCCTGAAGAAGCGTTATAAACGCGCAACATGTCGAGCAATTAAAGAGAACACCTACCTGACCTGCAACTCAACCTATATTGTTTCCTACATTCATAACTTCAACTCGCATTTGGGAAGTTGTTTTTTCTTCTCTATTTTGAATGTCGGGATATACACATCAAATGGTTAGGTTTAATAAGCATGCAGGATAGGACTCATCTATGTATAGTTCTTTTCTATATGTAAATTGTATTTCTGACAACTTTCAATCACATATATAATTTTAAAATGTAAACATAATAAAATAAAACTATTTTTTTTATTTTATTTTCAATAGATTTTTATTAAATGTTTCAAAGACAGCATTTCAACATAGGTACAGAAAAACATGTGGAGACAGAAAAGAATATTCATAAAAAATAATAACAGCTGCCAAGTTCTATACAGTATATTAAAATCCCACATGTTCCTGGAAGAGTGTCTATCTCAACCTAAAAGGGAGGAGGACAAGACAACCCCCCCAGCACCCCTCAAGGGATCTAGCTGTGTCGGGAGAGGGGGTCAGCCCCCCTAAAGATGGTAAATTAGGAGATAGGAGCGATACATGTTTTAATAAAAGTCAGTTTCAAAATAGACCAGTGTTGATTGCAAAGTGTATGTGGGGTGGTCATCCTAGAGTCAGATCAGGAGACCTAACCAGCTGAAAATAAATTGTATTAATTGTAACATAAACCACAGGTGTGATGAAGACTGTGTCCACATTAAAAGTACATTCCGTGTGATGGCAAAGCCAATGCGCCCCCGCTGCCTGTCGCGCACCAGAGGGGGTCGTTTATGTAGGTGCCCATTGGTCAGAAGGTGATAATTCTAAAGTCAGGGCACCGATCAAACCATGGTCTCAAAGGACATCCTGTCATGGTGTCTCTCGGATCCAGGACAGACGGGGGCACAGTCGTGTTCCTAAAAAGAATCCTGTGCTTCGGCCGTGTAAGGCAACTAAACAAAAAACAATCAAACAGTAAGCAAAGGTCATAGGAAAGACCTATAAAGGTGAGTAAATAAGGAGAAGAAAAGAAGGAGAAAGAGATAAGAGAAGAAATGACAAGAAGATGCAATAGTATAATCTTCAGTGACGGTGTGAAGCTCGCTCCCCTACACTGATCCAGGAGAGGGAGAAGTAGCAGGTGGCAAGGATATGAATCTAGTCCAGGGCTCCCAAACAGCATCATGTTTGGCAACAGTATCCAATAGGATGCTTGTTGTCTTTTCCTGAGTTATTATCCATGAAATTTTCCTTTTAACCAAGGTAAAAGAGACTGAAGGACGTTTCCAGGCTCGGGCGATCGTTAATTTGGTTCCAAGAAGGATAAACATAATGAGGCGTTGGGCCAATTTTGGTGTCCCCGGGCAAGGGAAGTTAAGGAGAGCTAATTGAGGAGTCTGAGGGATGGGTCTCTCCGTAAGTTTCCTAATGACGTGGAATACTCTATTCCAGAGTCCTCTGATCCTAGGGCAGTCCCACCAGGTGTGTAGCATTGACCCAATGTGACCGCAATTTCGGAAGCACAGGGGAGATGCATTCGGATAGATTTTAGCAATTCTTAGTGGGACAAGGTACCACCGCATCAAGACTTTTAGGTTAGCTTCGATAAGTGTCGTATTCATTAAGCCCTTAGAGGCCGAGGCGGAAGCTTTGTGCCACTCCCCTAGACTCCAGCTTTGTCCCAGGTCTTTCTCCCACTCCCCCATATAAGAAGATTTAGATTCCGCCGTGGCAAGCGATCGGTATATCACTGTTATCCCTCCCCGCTGCTCCATTGCCTGACCACACCACATTTCATATGCTGTAACCGTCAAAGGGGTGGGTGTAGAGGACCCTAGAGAGTGGAGAAAGTGAGAGATTTGGTGGAATCTGAATCTTTCCGTCCTGGGCATGTCAAGCCTGCTAGAACAGTGGGCATAGGTCAGAGCACTGACAAAGTGTCCTATCCAATAGAGCCCCTTGTCCAGCCACCACTGAAATACCCTGATGTCCATACCCGGGGGAAAAGGGGGATTTCGAAAAATGTGTAAGAGTGGGTGCCAATGAGAAATTAGAAGCGGGTTCTGTTTGAGGGAATCCCATAGGGCCAATGAGTGGGACAGTGTAGGAGCCATGATGGCAGGTCTAGCTTTGGAAGGGCACCAGAGGAGAAAATCAAGGGTGTATTGGGGAATTGCCTGCCGCTCCATATGTACCCAGTCTGGGTGTGCTATTTTAGAGTAGATGGCAGAGAGTTGAGATAACTGAGCAGCTTGATGGTACCAAACAAGGTTCGGCAATCCAATTCCTCCCTGAACCCTGGTTTGAAAAAGGGTCTTCTTGGCGACCCTATGCCCCTTAGTGCCCCACACAAAGCAGATTATCTTGGATTGAAATCGCCTGAGTTGATCCCTAGGGATCAGGATGGGTAGTGACCTGAACAAGTATAGAATGCGTGGTAATAGGGTCATTTTAACTGAGTTGACCCTGCCGAGCCATGATAGTCCCAAGTGATCCCAACGTGTGAGGTCATCTCCCAGTTTATGAAACATTGGGGGGAAGTTAGCGGTGTACAGGCGGTCGACTGAATCCGTCAAGTTAATTCCTAGGTAGGGGAGTTCTTTCTCGGTCCACTGAAATTGAAAATTATCTTTGAGTTGTGCGACCATACTGGCGGGTAGGTTTATATTTAGCGCTAGGGATTTTGTGCAGTTCACCTGAAGACCAGAGATTTTGCCAAAGTCACCGAGCACCCTGCAAATATTTGGTAGGGAAGTTAATGGCGAGGTGATAAAGAGTAGGACAACGTCCGCAAAAAGGGCACACTTGTGAGTATTGAGCCCACACCGCACTCCATGGATGTCAGTGTTATCCCTAATAGCAATGGCTAGAGTCTCGATGACAATGGCAAAAATCAGTGGAGACAAGGGACTCCCCTGCCTTGTACCTTTTCGGATTGAGAAGGATTCCGAATAATATCCCTGTAATTTAATTTTTGCCTCTGGGTTGAAGTAGAGGGCTCCTATTATGTTCAAAAAGGAATGTCCAAAGCCCCATCTTTGCAGGATTGGAACCAGATAAGACCAGGATATGGAGTCGAAAGCTTTCATAAGATCTAAGGATAACAGGAACCCTGTTTGCGGGGCGCCCCCATCCCATCCTGACCTTAGAAGAGAGATCACAAAGATTGCCCTCCTGATCTGATCTGGGCCCTGTCTCCCAGGCATAAAGCCTACCTGGTCCTTATGTATATAAAGGCTTATAAAGTTGGAGATTCTATCCGCTAAAATTTTCGTCAGGATTTTAAGGTCGTTGTTAATTAATAAAATGGGGTGGTAGTTAGAGGGGAAACTAGGGTCCTTGCAAGGTTTAGGGATGACTGTAATGAAAGCGGAATTCAAGTCCTTATCAAGCTTATTTCCCGCTCGTAGTTGGTTGTAAAAGCGTGTCTGATAGGGGGATAAGGTGGCAGAAAAATGTTTGTAGTATGGAATTAAGAAGCCATCTGGGCCGGGGGCTGAGTCGTTTCAAAGGTTTTTAATTACCTCCTCAGCTGATATTGGTGAATCTAAATTGTCCCTATGTTGGTCTGTGATCTTGGGGATATTTAGTGAAGTAAGAAATGTGTCCCGTAATTTAGGGGAGGAAACCAACCCTTCACTATTATACAAGGAGCTATAAAAGTTCTGAAAAACTTCCAAGATTTTTTGAGGGTTTTGCGAAAGGGTGCCATCGCGAAGCTTAATTTTGGGTAAGGTATGGTGTTGAATTTTAGGGGTCAGCCTCTTTGCCAGTAGAGTGCCTGTTTTGTCTTTCTGGTGATAAAACCGGCCTCCTTGCCAGCGTAGACTTTTTTCAGCTAGGGCAGTGAGGGCAAGGTTTAGAGCTGTACGTGCTGTATCAAGTTTTCCAGCGGAACCTGGGGATGGGTAACGTTTGTGTAGTTTACTTAATAGTGAAAACTCCTTCTCCAGCCTTTCAATATCAGCCTTATGAGCTTTACGGAACCTAGAGGCTATTTGGATTATCTTACCCCGAATAAAGGCCTTATGCGCTGCCCACAGTGTTATGGGGGAAACATTTTGGATATCATTAAGCAAGAAGTATTCCTGTAGGCCTTTGTCAATTTCAAGTACATGTGTGGGATTGCTAAGAATCAAGGCATTAAGTCTCCAGCAAAACCCCTGTTGGTGTCCCGATGGTCTGTTCAATGTAAGGAGGAGCAAGGAGTGGGCTGAACAGGCAGAGTCTTTTATAACAGACTTAGTCACCAGTGGGATATGGGTCGATAGTAGAAAAAAGTGGTCTATTCTAGCATAGGTATTTTGAGGGCTAGAGAAGTGTGTATAGTCCCGGGCATGTGGATTCATCTCTCTCCACACATCCACCAACCCCTGGTGAAAAATTTGTCTGGCTACATTGAGGCTCTGCCTGGTGGGACGGACACGGTCCCTGCCTGGGGGGTGGGACTTATCTAGCCCTGCATCAAAAGCAATGTTAGAGTCCACTCCGTACATGACCAGGCCCTCGGTAAGGTAGTTCAGAGTGTGAAAGAGGGTCTTGAAAAATTTTGATTTTCCCCTATTTGGAGCATAGTATGAGATAAATGAGTAGAGCTGTTCATAAATGAGACCTTTCACAAGTAAGAACCGGCCCTCTGGGTCTTTAAACTCAGAAAGAAAAGAGAACTGGATATTGCGAGAAAAAAATATGCCCACTCCTTTGGTTTTGTTGTCAGAATTTGCTAGATAAAACCTGGGAAATTTAGAGTGTATAAAGGAGGGAGAATATGTCTTGGGGAAGTGTGTTTCCTGAAGAAACAGTATGTCTATTTTATGGTCATGATAGGACTGGAATATTTTCCGACGTTTAATGGGTGAGTTGATGCCCTGAACATTATGAGACGCTATGCGCAGGGAGGGTCTGGGTGTGATGTGGTCAGCCATAGAGCAGCGTAGAGGCCATTGCCAATGATCTCCAATCACTCACCTTTCACCCGGTGAGATGACCAGAGTCCGGAGGGACGGCATCGGCAAGGGGAGCAGTCTCCAGGATCCTGTGCAGGCGGGAGTTCACACACGTCACTAGAAGAAGGATATGATTAGTACCAGCAAAGAGAGACAGAAAAGAGAGAGGTAAGAGAAGTATAAAGAATAGGCCACCAGAGTGGATGTGGAAAAATACCACCCATCCCTGGGGAAAAAAAGCAATATCCCCCATCCAGTGGGGGAAGGCCTGACCAGGAGGGCAAAAAATCTGCAGCTCCAAGTACAGGAGGAGGTGCAACGGTACTGCTCCATTCGCGGTACTCCCAAATACATAACAATGAACTAATGTTAAACAGAGTGCATCACCCAAAAAAAAAAAAAAAACCTATTACATATAAACCATCAATTAAGATCTAGCTAATGTGGACTAAACCACAGCTGGGGGTTTCAGGAGAAGTGGAGCAGGAGGATTGGATCTGCCGGATAGGGAAAGGATCTCCATGTTCCCAGGGAAAGGTGGTAAAAGGTGACGTGGGAGCTTCCCAAAAGTGAGGAGGAAGGCAGTCCATGGGCCAGAAGAAAGTCAGTTCTCGTCCTGAGAGTAAATGGGCCACAAAAGTCAGATGTATAACATCACACGCCACAAAGAATATTAAGGGCCTTCTGGAGGTAGAAAGGAGAGAAGAGTGAAAGTAGGTTTCTAGTGGGTGGCCCATGGAATAGGTCCAGAAAGTCCAGAAGAGCCTTGATAGTGTCTGATGCTGTAGTAAAGGGAGCAATAGGGGCCATCTGGCGTTAGAGAGGATAGAGGGGTGAAAATAGATCCCCAGTGTGTGGTCCAAGGAATAGGTCCAGGAAGCACAGAGGGACCTTGATAGTGTCAAATGCTGAGGTAGAGGGAAACCCAGATAGGGCAAGGATACAGTCCAACATTTTGCATGCAGAGTGGAGGAATGTGGGGGATCAACAAGGTCTGATGGTGAGGTAGGGAAAGATGCTCCAGTTGATCAATTGACTTGTGAGTCCAGGTGGGCAGTATTGCCCAAAGGGCCAGGTGGACCTAGGCCCTGGGACAGGTAAATAAAAACAGAGGTGTGGTTGCTCATCATATCATGGGGGTAAGCCTTCCTTGGCCTTTTTGGTTTTAGGCTTCTGCCAAACAGATGTGAGTGGGCTGGACGGTGGTGGTCGCTTAGACAGATTCGTGGATGAAGTCTGCATTGGCGAGGGCGGATTGGTGGATATGAGGCCCAATTTTTGCAAAAGATGTTCTCCTTCCTGGAACAAGGAAAATCTGAAGTGTTTGCTATTGAACTCAAATTTCAGACTAACGGGAAACAGCCACCAGTACTTGATGTTTTTCTGCGTCGGTACTGCTAGGAGGGGTTTGAGTGCTCGCCGTCTCTGGATTGTGTATGGAGAAATATCCGCATAGATTTGGACCGGATGGCCCATTATTTGAATTTGCGGGGTAGAGCAAGCTTTCCGCATTATTTCTTCTTTAATGTTATAATAATGTGGTTTGACCACAACATCACGGGCAGACCATCTGGCCGGGGAGGTCCTAGCGCTCTGTGAGCCCGATCAAGCTCCATTTTATGGGCTCTGACAGCAGGAATGAGACTTTTAATAAGGGAATGCACTGCTTCCGGAATATCCGTAACGGTCTCAGGCAGTCCTCTGATTCTGAAATTGAGCCTTCTGGACCTATTTTTGAGGTCATCAATTTTGGCCATAGCGTGTTCTAGTTGGTCTTTTAAATCTTGGATACGATCAGTATTCTGGTTAACCCTGTCTATTGTGGAATCCACTCTGTTTTCAATGGTTTCAATTCGTGAACCTAGTAGCTGAAGATCTGTTTTAATATCATTAGTAATCCTGGCTGCAGTCTGTGCTAATCCCCTGTCCAGCAGTTCTGCAAATCTGTTAAACATGAGGGAAATGTCATGGTGTTGTGGGCTGTGAGGTTCCCTGTCCTGGTAAGCCATATTGTGCTGGGGGAGGCTGCAGCAGAGGGGGACAGCAGCATCTCATCTAGTGTCTGATTTATGAGAGACACAGTAGTCACTGGAGATGAAGGGATCTCTGTTAATGTGAGCATAGGAGCTCTGCCACAAACTTCTTCCTGCAGAGCGTCCCGCCATGGAGAGGGGAGAGATGTCCCTGCATCTATGTCAGCTGCCTCATGAGGCGGCCGTTCCGCCGCCATTTTAGATGTTGCCGGCGCCTCTGAGGGGGCTACAGAATGTGCCTTTAAGCCCTGTTTAGATGTTCCCCCCAGCATAGGGGTTTGTCCGCACATTACCCTTGTGTGCTGGCAGCGCTGTGGTGTCTCCCGGGTGATGCCGCTCAGTGCAGGGAGCGTCAGACGAACGGAGCGGGACGGAGCTCCGAGATTAAGCGGCCATCTCGCTGGGCTCCGCGCATGCGCCTCTCAAAATAAAACTATTTTTATCCTTTATACTGCTTATAGTTTAATTACTTGTGTGCCCTTGAAGTCCAAATGTATTAGTTTCTATATTTGACACACCAATAAGTTTGAAAGTACTTCCTACTGGAGCTCATTCTTTTAATGTTCATGTCATGCCATTTTTGTAAAAATAAATACATCAACTTTTTTATATATCATTGACTCAATCCTTTTACTGTGCTGCCTAAAAACCCCACCCTGGGGGAACTCCTCTCTTTTCTTTTTACCTTTAGGGGTGAGCAGCACTTTTCCTCCTCTCTTTGTGTCTTTTCTTTGTTACATGTTCTCTATCTAAGTCGGTCTGAATTTTAGACGGAAAAAGTCAGATGATGCATACACACGATCGGAATATATGTTGAAAAGCTCACATCAGACTTCTTCTGATGGACATTCTGCTCATGTGTACGCGGTATGACAGTTACAAGCATGACTTCCACAGGCAGAGGCATGATGGGACTTGTAGTCGACTTGTAGACGACGGGGCCATGCAGAAAGCACTGCACGACTCACGCTTGCACAGTAGGAACAGTGTTTGTAGCTGCTGACTTTTACTTTGCAGCTGGAACACCGCTTTAAGATGGATAATGTATCAGAAGTCTATGAGTTATTCCATTCCACCCCACTGTATAAGCATTAATAAAAGAAGCTACTCTGTAAAGGGGCCATGGAGCCAAACATCATTGAGATCAGAGATTTTCTGCTGTTTAGTAGGGAGCTAACTACATAGAAAAGACATTGCTTTGCTTCTAAGATTATGTAAACAGTACAGAGGATTAACAAGATATTGTAGAAGGTGAAAGCTGTATAACTTATAATGAATCTTGTAATTACTCAGAAATAATCATTTGATAAATCTACAGTAGAAACCACCTTTCAAAGAGAACAATTTTAGAATATATTGGAAGACATAGAAAACAGTTGGTATAATATGCACACACTGTCAGAAAAGTGACATTTACTTACTTTACAAAGTATAAGAAATAAATTATTATACTTAGTTATTTCACTTGCCTGAAAGCAAAAGAAAATAAAACTGGTGGCTCTCCAGCAACAGCTGGAGAGCCACCAGTTTGAGACCCCTGCTTTACAGTGTCATTCCCAAAAAGAGCAAGAAAGATATGAACAATGCTATAAAGGGCACTGAAAAATGTCAAGAAGATTACTGCAATAGAATTTACAACTTGAAGATGACCCTAGATATTAGGGGACAGTCAGACTTGCGGGGAAAATGTAAATGCCTCAGCCACCTATGAAAATGCTGTCAGACAACCAAGTTAGTGAATAGAATGCAAAACATTAAAGTTTATCTTCTGAAAAGAACAAAATAAAAATATCTTTCCACTTCACTCCCCTGTATCTATTTTATTAATTTTTTTATAAATCTATAGTGCAGCCAATAAAACTCTGTCCCATGAAAAGCCCACAATCGTTTCCTGCTCTTTAGTGTTGGAAAAGCAGTTCTGCAGTTCCCACACTACTTCCTGGAGATGTTGGCATTGCCCACTGGTTATCAAAAGGTCCCAGCACAGGGTACTAGAGCATTCATAGTAAAGTCATGAGAGATGTAGGGTGCTCTTTTTGAGAATTTTTAATTCAGGAGATATGGTATTGAAAGACCATGCCTGACATCAACCTTACCTAAGGGAAAAGCAGGCACAACTTTAGATTTCAATTTACATCTGTGGGAAAACTGAAACCAGGTGAATTTTTGCTAAAATGTTTCTTTTAATATAATTCTAACAATGTTACCATCCTTCCAGTGGCAAGGGGGTCATTAATGTCACTTTTCAATGCACCTTACTTTAGTTCTGCAGATTGACTATTATCTGGCTTACAGTGGCATTGCAGTGATGTCTTCTTGAAAGGTATTGATTTTTAGGAATCAGACAATGTGCCTCTTCTTGCTGCTTTGACTTTGATTGAATTTCTACAGCTTATTTTTCCAAGTGAAATAAAAAAATGTAATACTAAGAAAAAAAATTCCATGTGCCCTTTCTTTAACTGCTCTAAAATTATTTTCTTTTGCTTTCAGGCAAGTGAAATAACTAAGTATAATAATTTATTTCTTATACTTTGTAAAGTAAGTAAATGTCACTTTTCTGACAGTGTGTGCATATTATACCAACTGTTTTCTATGTCTTCCAATATATTCTAAAATTGTTCTCTTTGAAAGGTGGTTTCTACTGTAGATTTATCAAATGATTATTTCTGAGTAATTACAAGATTCATTATAAGTTATACAGCTTTCACCTTCTACAATATCTTGTTAATCCTCTGTACTGTTTACATAATCTTAGAAGCAAAGCAATGTCTTTTCTATGTAGTTAGCTCCCTACTAAACAGCAGAAAATCTCTGATCTCAATGGTGTTTGGCTCCATGGCCCCTTTACAGAGTAGCTTCTTTTATTAATGCTTATACAGTGGGGTGGAATGGAATAACTCATAGACTTCTGATACATTATCCATCTTAAAGCGGTGTTCCAGCTGCAAAGTAAAAGTCAGCAGCTACAAACACTGTTCCTACTGCGCAAGCGTGAGTCGTGCAGTGCTTTCTGCATGGCCCCGTCGTCTTCTGGGACACACACATCCCAGAAGGCAGCGGGAGAGCAGGAGGAAATGACACCCTGGGCCGCGGCCGAGGTAAGATGGAAGTACACTCAATACTTCTGAAAAGGTAAAAAACAATAAATAGTTATCCAAAAACTAGTGGTGGAGGGGTGGTCTTTCTTTTAAGATAAAGTTGTAAAAGTGGGTGGAACTCCACTTTAAGCCTCTTTATAGTTCATCTGCTTGTATCTTTGTCACATATATGCAGCAGCTTTAATTGCCCACTGCTATGCCCTAATTCCAAATCTTCTTGACTAGACTTTCAGGTAGTGTCAGGAAGCTAATACAGCTAGTGCTTATTCTCATGCAGCTAATGCTCATTTTTGTGCAGCTACTGCTCATTCCCTTGCAGCTAATGCTTGTTCACTTGTACCAGCACACAGATAAGTTTGAGCTAATATCCAGTATGCACTAACACCTAGGCACATTTCTGTATGTCTGCAAGCATCAGTGCCAAGCTGCCTATTTAAAGGAGATCCTGGTGTGTGCTAATTGCTGGATGTTATTTCCTGTGACCCGCGTTTCTATGTTCCTGTTTGCTGACTGATCTTCTGTTGATGACCCGGCTTGTTCCTGACCTTGCTCTGTAAATTCTGGATTACGACCTTGGCTTGCCTCTAAATATTCTCTGCCTGCTTTCCTTATAATGACCTCAGGCTGCTCCTAGACTTTGTTATGCCTGATTCACAGGTACTGACCTTGGTCTGCACCTGGATTTTGCTCTGCCTGATTCTCTGGTACTGACCTCGGCTTGCTACTGGACCTTGCTCTGCCTGCTTCCTGTCCATGCTGCTGCCTCACAATGTATGACCCTGGCTCACCTTGACTACGTCTCTGTGCATGGCAAACAACTACTACCTAGCTTACGGCACCCATGCTTCTTTGAGGGTTGTACCTCTGTCATCACATTCAGAGGTGCTTGGACCAGTGCCGCAAGGGAAGCCCTCCCGTCAACTCGGCCTCCAACCAAGGTAGGTGACACAGAGTTTGTTTGTTCTATCGTTTTACCAAAATTTCTAATATCCAATCACTGTAATGGTCTGGTTCTTGACCAGTGGGAATGTGTGGGAGTTTGTGGGCAAACTCTCTCACTACCAGGAAGTACTGATGCTTTGCCCACTCAAAACACCTTGATGTAGGCTGTAGCAGAATGCAATAAAAGCTGCTGCAAGTATAAGCATGTAGGAGGGTGGCAGAATACTCCCCTGTTCAGCCAATAGATGGCACCCCTGCAGAGGATATCTACAGTATATTTAGTGATGTAGGCATTCAGGTTCAGAGTAGCCATAATAGGAGGAGAAGAAACAGCTTCTGGTTGGCCCCAGTGGGATTGATCAGGCCTACATTCCCAATATGTAGCCCCACCAGTGTGAGGTATTCCCTGGATCCATTGCTCCTAACGGTGAAGTAAGAGTAGGAGGAAATGGACATTTGTCAGCAAAATTACTGAGGAACCTTCTACTGTGCACTTCTAAAAGTTCTGAATTGTTATTTTTTCACTCCTATGAAGTTTATCAAGTAAACTTTTTAAATGTCTGGTATCCCCTTTAATATGTATGGGGAGTGGGGTCCACATGGACACAAAAACCTGGGCTTTGGTTTGTCTGTGGTGTCTGGTGAAGTCACACTGTGCCCATGTCGGGTTGTACCCACTTACAAGCAGAAACTGCTGGGTTCCTGTATGTCATACTTGCTAGCACACGATGGACACATTGTTAGTTTTGGGGTTTCTTTTTTTTTTTTTCAAAACAATATGATATTAGGTTAAATTCCCTGATTTATACTCATGGATATCAAAACAAATAACTTTTCACTAAACATTGGACATACCTAAGACACTTCAAATATTAGTCAAAAAGTGTGTCCTACGGTATCTAAACAGATACCGAGTTCCCCACAGATTGGGGCATGACTTAACTGGTCTTCCACTATAGCGTTTGCTTTACTGAATAGAGTTGTTGTAGGTCTGCAGAAGTGAATTTCATAACACGTCTCACCTGCATCTGACTGTGTGGCCAATCCTGTTCCTGGTAGTATCCTCCCATTACTAGATACAGTTCAAGTACAAGAGGGTGAAAAATTTATTGTGCACAAAGTTCTGCACTGTGGTAAGCTACAGTATCTGATAAGATAGAAATGAGTTCCCCAATCTGTGGGGAAGTCGGGTTTGAGATCTGGCAGCTTCATTTTTCTGACATGAATACTGGGGTTTCATTGTGCCTGAAGTTATTGTTTCCCAGTTATAGAGTACACATTTTTAGATACCTGAGATATAGGGATGAGCTTCGAGTTCGAGTCGAACTCATGTTCGACTCGAACATTGGCTGTTCGCAAGTTCGCCGAACAGCGAACAATTTGGGGTGTTCGCGGCAAATTCGAATGCCGCGGAACACCCTTTAAAAGTCTATGGGAGAAATCAAAAGTGCTAATTTTAAAGGCTAATATGCAAGTTATTGTCATAAAAAGTGTTTGGGGACCTGGGTCCTGCCCCAGGGGACATGGATCAATGCAAAAGAATTTTTTAAAAACGGCCGTTTTTTCAGGAGCAGTGATTTTAATAATGCTTAAAGTCAAACAATAAAAGTGTAATATCCCTTTAAATTTCGTACCTGGGGGGTGTCTATAGTATGCCTGTAAAGGGGCGCATGTTTCCTGTGTTTAGAACAGTCTGACAGCAAAATGACATTTTGAAGGAAAGAACCCATTTAAAACTACCGCGGCTATTGCATTGCCGACAATACACATAGAAGTTCATTGATAAAAACGGCATGGGAATTCCCCAAAGGGGAACCCCGAACCAAAATTAAAAAAAAAAAAAGACGTAGGAGTCCCCCTAAATTCCATACCAGGCCCTTCAGGTCTGATATGGATATTAAGGGGAACCCCGGCCAAAATTTAAAAAAAAAAAATGACGTGGGGTTCCCCCTAAATTCCATACCAGACCCTTCAGGTCTGGTATGGATTTAAAGGGGAACCCCGCGCCAAAAAAAAAAAACGGCGTGGGGTCCCCCCAAAAATCCATACCAGACCCTTATCCGAGCACGCAACCTGGCAGGCCGCAGGAAAAGAGGGGGGGACGAGAGTGCGGCCCCCCCCCCTCCTGAACCGTACCAGGCCACATGCCCTCAACATTGGGAGGGTGCTTTGGGGTAGCCCCCCAAAACACCTTGTCCCCATGTTGATGAGGACAAGGGCCTCATCCCCACAACCCTGGCCGGTGGTTGTGGGGGTCTGCGGGCGGGGGGCTTATCGGAATCTGGAAGCCCCCTTTAACAAGGGGACCCCCAGATCCCGGCCCCCCCCTGTGTGAAATGGTAAGGGGGTACAAAAGTACCCCTACCATTTCACTAAAAAACTGTCAAAAATGTTAAAAATGACAAGAGACAGTTTTTGACAATTCCTTTATTTAAATACTTCTTCTTTCTTCTATCTTCCTTCATCTTCTGGTTCTTCTGGTTCTTCCTCCGGCGTTCTCGTCCAGCATCTCCTCCGCGGCATCTTCTATCTTCTTCTCCTTGGGCCGCTCCACACCCATGGCATGGGGGGAGGCTCCCGCTCTTCTCTTCATCTTCATCTTCTTCTCTTCTTCTTTTCTTCTCTTCTTCTCCTCTTCTCTTCTTCATTTTCTTCTCCGGGCCGCTCCGCACCCATGCTGGCATGGAGGGAGGCTCCCGCTGTGTGACGGCGCTCCTCGTCTGACAGTTCTTAAATAACGGGGGGCGGGGCCACCCGGTGACCCCGCCCCCCTCTGACGCACGGTGACTTGACGGGACTTCCCTGTGACGTCAAGGGGAATGCCACAGGGAAGTCCCGTCATGTCCCATGCGTCAGAGGGGGGCGGGGTCACCGGGTGGCCCCACCCCCGTTATTTAAGAACTGTCAGACGTGGAGCGCCGTCACACAGCGGGAGCCTCCCTCCATGCCAGCATGGGTGCGGAGTGGCCTGGAGAAGAAAATGAAGAAGAGAAGAAGAGAAGAAGAGAAGAAGAGAAGAAAAAAAGAAGAGAAGAAGATGAAGAAGATGAAGAGAAGAGCGGGAGCCTCCCCCCATGTCATGGGTGCGGAGCGGCCCGAGGAGAAGAAGATAGAAGACGCCGCGGAGGAGATGCTGGACGAGAACGCCGGAGGAAGAACCAGAAGAGCCAGAAGAACCAGAAGAACCAGAAGATGAAGGAAGATAGAAGAAAGAAGAAGTATTTAAATAAAGGAATTGTCAAAAACTGTCTCTTGTCATTTTTAACATTTTTGACAGTTTTTTAGTGAAATGGTACCATTTCACACAGGGGGGGGCCGGGATCTGGGGGTTCCCTTGTTAAAGGGGGCTTCCAGATTCCGATAAGCCCCCCGCCCGCAGACCCCCACAACCACCGGCCAGGGTTGTGGGGATGAGGCCCTTGTCCTCATCAACATGGGGACAAGGTGTTTTGGGGTGCTACCCCAAAGCACCCTCCCAATGTTGAGGGCATGTAGCCTGGTACGGTTCAGGAGGGGGGGGCCGCACTCTCATCCCCCCCTCTTTTCCTGCGGCCTGCCAGGTTGCGTGCTCGGATAAGGGTCTGGTATGGATTTTTGGGGGGACCCCACGCTGTTTTTTTTTTTTTTTGGCGCGGGGTTCCCCTTAAAATCCATACCAGACCTGAAGGGTCTGGTATGGAATTTAGGGGGAACCCCACGTCATTTTTTTTTTTTTTTTTGGCCGGGGTTCCCCTTAATATCCATATCAGACCTGAAGGGCCTAGTATGGAATTTAGGGGGACTCCTACGTCTTTTTTTTTTTTTTAATTTTGGTTCGGGGTTCCACTTTGGGGAATTCCCATGCCGTTTTTATCAATGAACTTCTATGTGTATTGTCGGCAATGCAATAGCCGCGGTAGTTTTAAATGAGTTTTTTCCTTCAAAATGTCATTTTGCTGTCAGACTGTTCTAAACACAGGAAACATGCGCCCCTTTACAGGCATACTATAGACACCCCCCCAGGTATGAAATTTAAAGGGATATTACACTTTTATTGTTTGACTTTAAGCATTATTAAAATCACTGCTCCTGAAAAAAAAATTTTTTGCATTGATCCATGTCCCCTGGGGGAGGACCCGGGTCCCCAAATACTTTTTATGACAATAACTTGCATATTAGCCTTTAAAATTAGCACTTTTGATTATTCATGTTCGTGTCCCATAGACTTTAACGGTGTTCGCGTGTTCGAACGAACTTTTTTCCTGTTCGCATGTTCTGGTGCGAACCGAACAGGGGGGTGTTCGGCTCATCCCTACTGAGATAACTGTTCTCGATGAAGAACATTTACTCATTGAGTGTTTAAGTACTGTAGGACCAGGGCTTTTTTTCTCAGAAATTAGGTGCAGGAACTCCTTCCTCCTAAGTCACCCTTCGTCTCTGTCCCCTACCCCCCTCTGACCACTGTCTCTTGGCTCCAACCCCTACCCACTTCCCAAAATCGTCCCTTTTAGAGAATAAAAAACCAAGTATCATTTTGTGCTACTAAGTAATTTGTATAGAATTTGGTAGACCCCACCCCAGCAACAGTAGACCCTCCAGCAACAATAGATCCCCCACACAACAACAGACCTATCCCCCCAGCAACAATGGGCCCTCCCGCAACAAAATACCACCCCTATGTAATGTCTTGGGGGGTCTTATTACCCCATCAGACTATCAGCATTTGGACACATGGTACTGATGTTTGGCTATTTACATATATTGTTTTTTAATATTCATTATCTGCTATTTGAGAGGACCCCTCCCCCCCAAAAAATATGAGGGGGTGTCCTTAGCATCTTTGCCCCTTCAGCCATTAATAGGCTGCCCCTTCCCCCTATGCAAATCTAGTGATTAGACCCCACATCCAAGAGATTTATGTAAGTGTTTGGTCAGTATTTATCAATAATGATGATTGAACATCACTGCTAGGTAGCAGTATTACTTATAATCTTTAATGTATAGGAACTTATTGGTTTCCTGTCTCTTTTTTCAGTACAGGTTACCAGTTTTTTGCCCTTATTTGTGTGGTCCAGTCCTCCTATTGGTATTGTCCGTTTGGGATCTGGCACCCAGGGATAATCTGCACCAGTTGGTTCAACAGCTGATGCCCGGTGAATGGTGGTGATTGCTCTGTTCTTTTGACCTGTATTAGTAGGTGAGAATTTTTGAAATAAATGTTTCACTTTAGAATTGGTTTATTATGATTTGATTGCACGTATGACCATTATGTAACTTTAGATTGTCTGTTGTTTATACAGTTAATATGAATCAGTGATATCGTGTCTAGCCCCGATGAAGCGAAAAGTTCTTTGCGAAACATGTTGGCTGATAGTCACGTATGAATTCTGAAATATACTACTGGATGGTCATATTCTTTTATAATGTCAATTTTTGTTATATATCTTAACTATTCTAATAAAATTTGTATATTTTTATCAACTTGATTGATCTTTACCTACTATTGATGGACATAGTATTTCCTTGCAAAATCCCACTTGTTTTGGAGAAAGAGGTTTTCCTCTTCTCTCTTTCTTTTTATGATATATGTTTATTAGGGATTGGGAGATCTGTCTGAACTATCCCCTGGTTATAGTCCAACCACCTATATTTTTCAAGTATACACCCCAACAACAATAGACCCCACCAGCAACAACAGATCCTCCAGCAGTCAGCAACAGTAGACCTCTCCGTCAATAGTAGATCTTTCCCAGCAACAGTAGACCCCCTGCCAGCAACAATAGACCTGCCCAATAACAATAGAGCCCCCACACAAAAATAGACTCCCAACAATGACAACAGATCCCGAGCTGCCAGCATCATTAGACCCTCCAGCACACCCCGGAAATCCTTGCCAAAAAATACATTCAGTTGTGGAGGTGCCGAAACTGCGTTCCTCCGTGCTCCCGCTGAAAAAAAGGCCTGTGTAGGACACTTCTTGACTAATATTTCAAGTGTCTTAGGCATGTCCAATGTTAATGAAAAGTATTTTTTTTTTATATGTCATGAAGATGATTTGTGGGAACTAGAATCTGTAATTTCCCCATTTAATTAGAAATTTTCATAAACGATAACTTGATAAGCCAAAGAAAAGACTGTCTAGGGGACGAGAGGGAGGAGTAACATCAGGAACTGAATCTGCTGGGTCAGCTTTTACACAGACTGAAACATGGCTCTTACCTAATCTGCCACTTCAGCCTTTGCTTCAACCATGAATTTGTATAGTTCTCCAAAATTAATTGCTAAACAAGTCCCACCTGCATCTGATCATGTGGCCAATCAAGGTCATCTATTTAACTCCACCCTTTTTCATTAACAGATTATTGTGCTCCACACATTAATCCTACCTTCTGCCTTGTGTTACTTCTACTGCTAAGTCGTAACTGACCTTTGCTTGTGATCCAACACTGTTATGCCCCATACACACGGTTGGACATTGATCGGACATTCCGACAACAAAATCCTAGGATTTTTTCCGACGGATGTTGGCTCAAACTTGTTTTGCATACACATGGTCGCACAAAGTTGTCCGAATTTCCGATCGCCAAGAACGCGGTGGCGTAAACCACGTACGACAAGACTAGAAAAGGCCAGTTCAGAACCAAGCGCGGCACCCTTTGGGCTCCTTTTGCTAATCTCGTGTTAGTAAAAGTTTGGTGAGAGACGATTTGCGCTTTTTCAGACTCGTGGTTTTCAGATCGTTTTCTGCTGTTCAGTTTGTGCTTGTGGGTTTGTATCTGCTCTTCAGTGCGTGCAAGCAAGCTACGCGTGACTTGTCATTGTGTTCTTGTTCGTTTCGTTACTGTTTTTCAGGTCGCTCTTCAAAGGCCTTGCTGTTCTTCAGTGCATTCTGTTACTTTGTTCTGAGCAACCGACCGTTTTCTAGCCATGTTTCGTATACGTACTCCTCGTAGAGTTCGCGCTGTGCGGGGGCTTGGTGTTGGGGTCCTGACCTTGACACAAGTCCAGTCTATGAACAGGGTGGGGAGGATTTCATGGACCAAGAATTGGTTGCTTCAGCATGACCAGTTCTGTCATATGCCTTTGCTCCGTGAGATCCGTGAGATCCGTGAGAATAATCCAGATGAATTTAGGAACTTTCTCCGGATGACGGACCCCGTATTTCACCGTTTGTTGGCTTTGCTGACCCCCTATATTAGCAGGCAGGATACCTGCATGAGGCAAGCCATCACTCCGGAGCAGAGGCTCGTCGCCACCCTGCGGTACTTGGCGACGGGGAGAAGCCGGCAGGACCTCAAGTTCTCGACAGGCATCTCCCCCAGGCTCTGGGGATCATTATCCCAGAGACCTGTTCTGCCATCATACAGGTCCTGCAGAAGGACTATATTAAGGTAAGATTTTTATCCTTTAATATCACATTTTATTGTATTTAATGTTTGATAATATACTGTATTTCTTTCCTCATTGCCTAATTACCATGATTGTAATATGCTGTGAATGTCCCCTTTGTTCTCATGCATGCTGGATTTTTATGTAATTATTTTTTTGTCCTTAATACATATTTGCCTTCACTTACTTCCCTAGCATGGTCTCCTGCCCCTATATTCACCTCATGTAGTCACTTAACAATGTATTTTATCAGCTCCATAGTAGCGCTTTACCCCAAACACCCCCTAAAATGTTTTGAAATGTGATTTGTGCTTTAAATTCATGCAAAGTTCCAGAGGCTTTTTTGGGGGGTCCCCAAATCATTTGGAACCCTCCCTCCCCGCAACTGCCCCAAGTCAGCTGATAACAATTCTCTATCGGGGGCGTGGCTCGGACATGGACGGGTGAAGACACGCTTGGATAGAGCTCCGGGGCTCGTATCTCCACTCAGATAATACTCATGGACTAGAGGCTGACAGTGCGGGATGAGTACAGGCAACAGATATCAGACACGCTCCGCAAAAGAGAGAGTACATCCCCGTATCACCCAGGGAGATATTCAACAGTATTTCACTATACCACCACGTACTCCCCCTGGTGCTGTGTCGGACGCGCTGCGGCATCGAGGTCAGCGTGACGATTTGAAAACGCCGGCAGCGCCGGCGGTCGGGTCTCGTGTAATAGGTTTGGAGACAGACTCGGTGATGAAGAGCCCGGCGTCTCTGCTTGTGAAACCCACCCGTGAGCCTGCATGTGAAACGGCTTTTGCTGGATTGCCGAGAGAGGAAGGAGGTCTAGAGGGAGATATCCGTGGCATCCGAGCATTGTTAAGCACTTTACCTACCTGTCAAGATATTGAAGCTCTGATAATCAGAGTAGAGGAGACACACCGTCAAGACATCCAAGCGGTAAGGTCTGAACTAACCACTCTGACAGAGAGAACTAAGGTGGGAGAGGAAACGGTATCCCTAGTGGAACAAAGAGTGGAGACATTAGAAAAAACGTTGACCACCCAGACATCTATGATGGTGGACCTGCAGCTCCACACTGAGGAACTTGAAGACAGAAGTCGCAGGAACAATCTGCGGCTTCGGGGTCTTCCAGAGACACAGGGAACCGAGGATCTCCAGGCAACAGTCATTGCAGTTTTTCAGATAATATTGAAATCTCCTGAAAAGGTGATAGATATAGATAGAGTACATAGAGCTGCGGGCCCTAGACCAAAAGACTCAGAGAAACCGAGAGACATTGTTTGTCGGATCCACAGCTATCAAGAGAAGGAGAGAATACTTAGAGTAGCGTGGGGGGCAGGAGACATCAATTTCAATGGGACCCCTATTAAGATCTTACCAGATATATGCCGAGCAACCCTTCAGCGTAGAGCCTGCTTACGCCCTATCCTGGATTTAGCTAAAAAACAGGGGTGCACCTATAGATGGGGTTACCCATTGGCGGTGAGATTTCGTAGAGATGCAGCTTCATTTTCTGTCTATACACCTGAAGACCTCCCGGGACTATTTACTTTCTTAGATGTCGCCCCTATTCAGATTCCCAATTGGCTTTCATATATTCCTCATATGGGGGGGCGGTTAGACCCTTTGAACAGACAAAGACACCGGATAGACTTCCAAAGAAACCAACGATTATCTCAAGGGGGACCGTAAAAGGATGAGGGGGACTACTGATAAATATTGCATAGATTGAAGGAGAGAGGGGGGTGGATGAGATAGATTTGAGATGAAGTAGATCAATGAGGGTAAAGGGAATCAATGGATCCTAATTAAACTTAAGTGTAAGATAGAATATAATAACAGCCACCTTTATTTAGAGAGATAGGAGATTAGATTTTTGTTTTTGAATTTTTGAATTTTTGATTTTTTTTTTTTTTTTTTTTTTTTTCTTTTAGAGTACTTACAGACTATAGAATATAGATCTTTTTTGCCTCGGTTGTATCTTTAGGTTTATGGTTCTGGGGAGGGAAATGGGGAAAGAAGGGGATAGAAGGGTGTGGGGAGGGAAGAAAAATGACTCTTTGAAGGTTGGCATTTTGGATTGTGTGTTGTATTATTTTTATTTATTTATTTTTTGTTTTTGTTTACTTTTCCTCACTGAGATTTGGTTGAGATTGTATAGAGATATAGCACGTGACACTTGATTGACAATTATATTTGCACAGGCACGTTGATTGCCACACGTTATTGTTGAGAGGTGGTTGTAGTTTTGGCAGTCCATATGGGTGGGGGGGGGAGAGGGGGGAGTTCCTTCTCTCTTCTCCTCCTTTTAACCCCCCCCCCGCCCTCTGATAATGACTATGTTCACAAACGGTATAAGTTTTTTTTTTTTTTTTTTTTTTTTTTTTTTTTGGGTCACTTAATTTTCACTCCTTATTTAATTAATCTATTGATTTACTTATTCTTTATTTGTCGGTGCCGTAATAGATATATATTATACATTTTTTTTTTTTTTTTCCCTCCCAGGTAGGAGCCTTATAAATAGGGATAGTTAAAATATGATATGAAGTGAAGTGTAGGAATATTAGTCCCCCTTTCCACCCCATACCCCCCCGCCCCCCCCCCCACCACCACCACCACCACCGGCTTCTGTGGTTTGTTGTTTTTTTTTTTTTGTTTTTTCCTCTCCCTCCCCCTTGTTTTGTCTTGACTGTATCTTCAGGTTTTTTGGCTTGAGGGATGGGAGGGGGAGAGAGGGAGGGAAGAAGGAAGGGAGGGGGATAGAATGGTAGAAGGAGGGAAGGTAAATGACCTTTGAGAGCCTACGTTTGGGCTATGTGTCTTATTTTTTTTTACATAGTAATTTATTTAATTTTTTTTTTTTTTTTTTTTTTTAAGAATGGTTGTGTCTGTTCAGAGATACAGTAGGGGATACTTGACAGCACAATTAAAAAGGCACGTTGGTTGCTACATATTAAATATTTATTGAGAGGGGGTTGTAGCCTTGGTGTTTCATTTGAACTTCTTACCCCTCTCTTTTGAGTACCATCATAAACCAAATTTATTTTATTTTTTTTGTTTTGTTGGGTTGTTTTTTTTTTTTTTTTTTTTTTTTTTATATTTCTTTCCCTTTCCTAGTAGGAGTTCTATATATATGAGCAGAATTGTAGGGTTTAAAATGAAGTTCTTAAAATACAGATCCTTCCCCTTGTGTCCTCCCCTTTCCTAGAATATGTATATCTTTTTTTTTTTAGGATGGGCTGAAACAGAATAGGCAGCTAAGTTAGTTGCTAGGTCTTAATTATATGAATTAGGGAATTCAGGAAGCTGCCCTTTTTCCCCCTCCCCCCCCCCTTTTTTTTTTTTTTTTTTTTTTCCCCCCCATTGTTGGTTAGCCTTGGTCCTTAAAAACGCCCGACCACTAAGAGGAGAGATGGCCCTGGAGCTTTTCATCCGACCATCTCTGGCCACAACCCCTGATAAGCTGACGCTCAGATACCGAATTTAAGCGGTGAGCGTTTATTTAGCAATATATTGCTTTTTTTTTTTTGTTGCTGTGTTTTGTGTTTTGGTTTTTTTTTTTTTTTTTTTTTTTTTTTTTTTAGAGCCATTTCATGGAGACTTTAAAAATCATATCATTGAATACCAAGGGCTTGAACACCCCAGAAAAAAGGCGGATACTTTTACATGACTTGCAGCATTATGGATCAGACGTGGTATTTATACAGGAGACCCACTTTAGACAGGATAAAATACCTACTTTAAAAAGTCGGGCATTTCCGTCAGTCTATCATGCTGCAAACCAAAATGCAAAATCGAAGGGAGTCTCTATTCTCCTTTCAAATAGACTACCTTGGCTCTTTACGGATATGATTAACGACCCTGAAGGACGTTTCTTGTTTGTAAAGGGCAGGGTAGGTGATGTTTGTATCACATTGGCAACGTTGTATGCCCCCAATGAACACCAAGAGATCTTCTTGGGTAAGGCGCTTAAGCAACTGATTAAATTTACAGAGGGTCAGCTGATTATTGGGGGAGACTTAAATGTTTCATTGAACCCAGCCGAAGATACCTCTTCTGGGATATCATCAATCTCTTATAATGCTCGTAATCGCATAGCTAAAACCTTACATAAAAGTCAATTGATTGATATATGGCGTTTATTCCACCCCACAGAAAAAGATTACACCTTTTTTTCATCGCCCCATAAATCTTATTCTCGCATAGATTATTTTCTCGTCCCACATGCCCAACTCCACTCAGTACGTGAGGTCAATATTGGTTTGATTACTTGGTCAGATCACGCACCTATTTTCATGATATATGACTTACAGGATACTCGGAATAGGAGATCAAATCAGTGGAGACTGAATGAAAGTCTCTTACAGGACCAAGAAGTTTTAGAAGATGTAATCAAAGAACTTGATTTCTATTTTTCTACTAACGACACCCCAGATTGCGATCCAGGAATTATATGGGAGGCGCATAAAGCAGTCATAAGAGGAGTTTTGATCAAACATGGGGCTAGGATTAAACAAAAGCGGGGGGAACAATTAAAACTATTACTAGAAGAATTAGCTAAGCTAGAAACCTGTCATAAACGGACTTTGTCACCGTCGGTGGGGAGGGAGCTCCATGTCAAGAGAACACAAATCTCAGACCTTCTGTATTACAGGGCCAAAGCGGCATTACAGGTTTGCAGGAAATTCTCGTATGAGTCTGGCGACAAATGCGGAAGCTTCCTAGCCAGAACACTACGAGAACAGAAACGGATGAATTATATACCTCACCTTATCTCAGCTAATAAGGATAGGATTACAAAGCCATATGATATAGTGGAGGAATTCCAGGAATATTATGAGTCATTATATAACCTACAGACTAGGTCACCTTCCCAAGCTCAAATAGATTTGTATCTGTCTCGGTCATTAATGCCTCGGCTGGCAGAGACAGATAGAGATGACATGGAAAAACCTATTACAATGGAAGAACTTCAGAGAGCAGTAAAGATAACCAAATTGAAGAAAGCTCCGGGCCCTGATGGGCTGACAGCCCAATATTATAAAACCTTGCTCCCCTCATTAGCCTCATATATGCTCAAATTATTTAACGCTCTTGGATCATCAGCAACATTCATAAGAGACACAATGTTAGCACATATTTCGGTAATACCGAAAGAGGGAAAAGATCCGACTTCCAGTGGTAGCTACCGCCCAATCTCTTTACTTAATGTAGATTTTAAGCTTTTCACAAAAATTTTGGCTAATAGAATTCAACAATACATTCCAAATTTGATACATCTGGACCAAGTGGGATTCGTTCCAACGCGCGAAGCAAAAGATAATACAACAAAAGTGCTTAATCTTCTTCATGTAGTGAAAAATTCTCAGACTCAATGTGTGTTTTTGAACACAGATGCAGAGAAGGCCTTCGACCGGGTAAATTGGAATTTTATGTTATCAGTTTTGCGATATGGAGGTTTCGGGAATAAAATGCTGCAATGGATTGCTTCTAGCTATTCTTGCCCGACAGCCCGTGTTCGGGCTAATGGAGTACTATCAGAAACCTTCCAGATCGCAAATGGGACACGTCAGGGATGCCCCCTTTCACCACTCCTTTTTGCCCTGTCGTTGGAACCATTTCTCTGCACTATACGCTCCAATCAAGATATTACAGGAGTAAAGGTAGGAGAAGCACAATACAAGATCTCGGCCTACGCGGATGACATGATGTTCTCCTTGACGAACCCTCTAGTTACGATCCCTAACTTAATGAAGGAGTTTGAGAAATACAGCCAATTATCCAATCTTCGTATTAATTTTACCAAATCGGAGGCAATGGGGGTTAATTTCCCCCAAACATCAATTGAACAATTAAAAAAAAATTTTAAATTCAAGTGGACGGATAAGGCACTTACATATTTGGGCACGTTGTTGGTGCCCAATATTGATAAGATCTTTGGGTTAAATTTCCCCCCATTGCTGCAAAGAGTGAAGACATTACTAGATAAATGGAAATTGGGTTTACACTCATGGATAGGACGCTGTAACATTGTTAAGATGAGTGTTCTCCCCAAATTTCTTTATCTTTTACAAGCACTACCAATACGGATCCCAGCTAATTATTTTAAACAGTGCCAGAAGTTGATTTTTGATTTTATATGGGCGGGTAAGCAACCACGACTACGTCGCAATCAATTAACTCTCCCGAAGAAACAGGGGGGATTGGCGGTGCCAGACATACGCAGATATCATCGGGCTATACACCTTAGCAGAGTAGTGGACTGGAACAGACATAGAGATTTTAAACTTTGGGTACAGTTAGAATATGCCCAGTCGCCTGTCTTATTAGGAAGAATTCCCTGGTGTTTGGCATATGCCCCCAAAGAGCTTATTAAACATCCCCTGATAGGAAATACTCTTAAAATCTGTGCGACTACGTTTCCTACTATTGGCGTAATACCCGAGACATCCCCCTTATACCCAATAATTGGGAACCCCCTGTTTCCCCCTGGGAACGAAGACAAAGCGTTTAAACATTTAACAAATATGGGGGGTACACAAGTGTCCACTTATATAAAAGGAGGGACTTGGTTAACAGTTACAGAGATGATGGAGTTATTTAGACTTAGATTCTGGAGTGCTCTTCAGATTACCCACTTTCTTGGCTCCCTCTCAGACCCAAAGAAGTTTGAAAGGCCTCTTGGTAGTTTTGAGAAGATGTGTTCAGATAGGGGAGCAAAATCGCATATCCTATCAGCGAATTACGAGATATTAAAAGTATCGAGAGAAATCGACTCCTTGAAATGTATCCGGGATTGGGAACGAGAGTTGGGAAGGGACTTTAGTACAAAGGAGTTGCGACAAATTATTAGGTTTACACACGAATCTTCTATTTGTGTGAAAACCCAGGAGACTAATTTTAAAATCTTGACTCGATGGTACAGGACACCAGAGAGATTGAAGAAGTTCTTTCCCAACTCTTCAGACCTTTGCTGGAGATGTCACGGGGATAGAGGTACGCTGTTGCATATATTTTGGTATTGTCCTAAGTTGAAGAATTTTTGGGCAGAGATCAGACATATCCTCCAGACTGTTACTAACTATAGGATACCGGAAGACCCAGTCTTTTTCCTCCTTCATGGGTCTCAGATATCAGAAAAGGTATATAAGAAATCCGTGATACGACATCTATTAGATGCCGCTAAGGCGTGTGTTCCCTTGGCGTGGAGATCGACGTCACCACCGACGATAGAGATGTGGCTGCGTAAAGTGAGAGAGATTAATAAATTGGAAGAGCTGGTTCTTTCTGCGCGAAATCAACAGGAAAGATATTCCGAGACCTGGTCTCCTTGGAACTCTTTCCTGGCCTCGGAAGAGGGAAGGACCCTCCATGAGGGTAACCAAAATGGTTAAAGTAGCTATCTAAGGAAGGTCTACCTGGATTCTCTTTTGTAGGACGCAAAGGCCCTTGAGAGATATTTCCATGGATTGGCTCTCCCCCTTTTTTTTTTTTTTTTTTTTTTTTTTTTTTGGGTGTGTGTCTGTTTTTGTTTTATATAGGGGTATAAAAATGACTGGGACCGGCTCGAGACTATAAAAGAGGCAGGGTAATGGTTGAGTAGGAGTTATTATTGACATAGACTCAACTTACTGTTAGATGATATGAAATTGTGTTTTAAGTATGCCTAAAAATGTTAATGTTTGAGATTCTCTTATTGTTTTTTGTGTTCTCGAGATTGTCCTATGTTTAAAAATAAATAAAGTGCAAAAAAAAAAAAAAAAAAAAAAAAAACAATTCTCTATCTATCCTCAATCATCCATCTGCTGACTTGGCCAAACCCATACACACTATACCCATCTCTTTAGTGGTCAGATTTATGGATGAATTCCCCAAAGCATGTAGTGCAAGGGCCTGCCTGTATACTTTCAAATGGTACTGTTTACATTTTTTGTATCAAAATTTTTTTTGTATTATCATGATAGGTAATAGCAGAATGTCCAAATGTGCTAAAATGTGTACAATGTGTATTTATATCTTTGTATTATGACACTTCTTACCTGTGCAGTGGGCTGCCAATAGTGTAACTAAGGAGGGGCTGTTCAAAAATAATACCCAAGAGCTCCCCCCTATAATGTTAGAAATGGCCCAAGAGAGGGAGGGGAGGTGGAATATGATAGTTGTACCTTATACTTTGGTCTTTAAAAATTCCCATAAATAAATGTTATCTTGATGTTGGCCAAGAATGTTTGTGTCTAATCAGCTTTCCATGTTTATGTGCAAAAAGACTAATTTTTTTTGGTTTTCCTGAACAGTTTCCTTACACGCCACAGGAATGGCAGACTGTGGCCTCCCACTTTGCCCAGCGGTGGGACTTTCCTAACTGCGGAGAGGCAATTGATGGGAAACACGTCCACATCATCCCACCACCCAACTCGGGGTCGTACTATTATATGAGTTCCTGTATGTGGACGTGGGGAAGAATGGTCGGATGTCCGATGGTGGAGTCATCGCCCAGACCGAGTTCTACAGGCGTCTCCAGAATGGCAGCTTGGACTTGCCACCTCCAGAAGACAATGTGGAAGGACTTCCATTCGTCTTCATTGCGGATGAAGCCTTTGCGCTGGCGGACCATCTTATGCGGCCATTCCCGATGAGGACCCTCACCTCGGACCAGAGGGTTGTTAATTACCAGCTGGCCAGAGCCAGAAGAGTGGTGGAGAACACGTTTGGAATCATGGCCAGCCAGTTCCGCCTATTTCTTACACCCATACATATGGCGGAGTATAAACTGAATCATATTATCCTGGCGTGCTGTGTTCTACACAACTTTTTACGGCAACATTCTGCCAACTATGCTGGCTCAGTTGGGCCTGAATTCAAAATTAACCAACCAAAATTAACCCTGTTTTGGGGGAGCAACCCCTTCCTCTCAGCTACTTTATTATTGAGGAAGGGGTTGCACCCCCAAAACGCGTCCCTTGATCTCCCGTGATGGCAGATAGCACATGTTGACACACTGTGTGCCTCTGCAAAATTTGGCTTTTCTACAATTCGCCAAAAAAATTTAAAAATTGTAGCACACCATAAAAGAAAGGGATTTGGAGGGGTTTTAAACTCTCCCCAAAACATCAATGATGTTCTTATTTTTTTGAATAACATCATTGATGTTTTTCTTGATATTTTCCAATAAAACATTACACCCCATGATCTCCCCAATCAGGATCTGTGCACTTTCCGAGGTGAAATGCCCTGGATCCACAACATCACGATCACCCAAAAAGATAGAAACAAAAAAAAAACATGTATTATAAATATGCCGGCATCCATCTCTTACCTGAGCCTGTGGTTGCAGACACTCACGTGTTGTGGTGACTAGTTCCACCACGTCTTCCTCCTCCTGCTCTGCTTGTCTTTGGGGGATTTCCCCTTCTTCCAGAGGTGGGGGGTCTCTGGTCTCCTCGGATGAGGGGTGTCCTCCGAGTCTTTTCTCCCCTATGTAAAAAAAATGGTATACTTAGCACACAAATATTTGATGGCAGAACTATAAATATGAAACATTGCTTGGAAGTAGGGTACAATTGTCTGTTTTTGGAGAGTTCCAAGATGTAGAATTTTGAGTGTCCTTTGTCAAGCTTCAATACTTTACCTGTTTTGTCCAAGCTTCATAGATGGAGACACCCCTATAGTATAAACTGGAGCACCTGTGTGGGACCCCTAATAAAAAGGGTGTTCTTGTGTTCCACACTAGTTCTCCAGTGTCCAGATGTGAAAACTGCTGCTGAGTGTCCTCTCCTTACACAGAATCGAGTTTGCATTTCATTCTAGTAACAAACCCATCTACACAACCAAATTATTTTCATACAAGTAGGCCCTAAAAAATTTGGGCAAATGCATATGGCCAAAACAATGGTGTTTTATAGGCCGAAAGAAAAATGTTTGATACGAACGAATAATGTGCCCATGAACATGAAAGTTGCCATTTTAAACTGTACAACAGTTAAGAAAAGCACATGGAGCAGCACAAACGTAATAAACACAAAAAAAATAGGAACACAGGACAACTACTTACTTTTTTGCAGCACTCTCCGGATCTTTCCGTACTGCTCATGCTCTCTTAATTTCAGGTCCGACCACCGCTTCCTGAGCTGAACTTTCGATCGACGCACCCCGAAGTTCCGGTGCAGACTTTTGACCACTTTCGCCATTATCTTGGCCTTTCTGATATTGGGGTTGGGGTAAGGTCCATACTTTCCATCATAGTCGGCCCCCTTCAGGATGTCGACCATCTCCAACATCTCCCCAAAGGACATATTTGATGCCTTAAATCTTCTCCTTCTGGATCCAGACGTTTCTGGCTCCGGGCTTTCCTCCCTCTCCTCGTCATTGCTATAATTAGCACCCACCTACTGTGTCTCCGCCATGTGCTCTTCCCCCACTGCGCCAAATGAAAAGGGGCGGGGAATAGACTAGAAAGAACGTCAGGGGTGGGCGGAGTTACACGCATGCGCAGTGTGTATAAAGCGCAACACGCGTGCGTAGTACGTACGATCTGTGAGCGGAGGAAGGAGTATCGGAGGCGCCGATCATGATAACGAAGGTAAGATCTAAACTTGGGCCTATACTGCTTCTAGATTGAGGCCAATATTGTAACAAGATTATGAGAGTTTTGCCTGACATTAGGGTTTGTCTTGTGTTGTTTCTTGCAGTGAAAATGGATATCTTGAAAGATAACGACTTTATGGCAATCTTCATTGATATGTTCAGGGAGCTGCCTTGTCTATGGGAGATAAACCAAACTGAATATAAGAACCAAACAAAGAGGAAGGCAGCACTGGATCAATTGATGGAATTTGTGAAGACGGTGATCCCCACAGCAGACATCACCTATTTGAAGATCCTAATTGGTGGCCTGAGGAGCACTTATCTAAGGAAGCACAAGATGGTCCAGGATTCCCAGAGATCCGGAGCTGCAGATGACATTTATGTCCCCAGGCTGTGGTACTATGACAGACTGCATTTTCTGGCAGGTCAGACTGAACCCAGGCCAGCACTCTCCAGTCTTCCTTCCACACTTCCTTCCCCCCCAGCTGAGGCTTCTGAAGCCCAATCTGGGCCTTCCAGGCAGCAACATGTGGAGGAGCCCAGCTTGAGCCAGGTATAGCATTCTTCTAAATATTTCTGCTTGTCCAATCAATGATGTTAACTAGATGTTAGTTTGGAGTACTAATTTATGATTGTGATTGATGATGCAAAAACTAAAACCATGTCCCTTTTTCATACACAGGGAAGTCTCAGCCAGGAGGTGGCCGGGCCAAGCAGGCTGCCTCCCCTACACCTTCAAAGACAAAGTGGCAGGAAGAGGAGTAACCTGGAGGAGGCTGCGATAGGTCTCTTTTGGAAGGCTACAGAGGCCCTGAGAACCCCCCATACTGTGGAGGAGGACTTTGCTTGCATAACTGCCTGCAAAATGCTGCAGATGGAGGAGGGCCAACACACACACAAATATTAGGGAGTAGAACTAACCAAAAAATAAAACAAAGATCAGCCTTGAAAAAAATACAACCCCCCCCCCAAAAAAAAACAGCCTTTAAAAAAAAAAAAAAAGAAAACAACCCAAAAAAAATTTTGTCAGATGTGACAAATCAAAATATATTGAGGAAATCCCGATAAATAATTAAGAAAGAAGTTTGAGAGAAGTCTGTGTGAATATGAGCAGCAAAACTACTTCATTCTTCTCACATTATAAAGAAGAAGAGAGTGCGCTGTATTAAACCATTTTTTACATTGCACCGTGTCGAAAGTGCTGTATCCATTGCGAACGCTAATTTTACCAGACCGAGCTGTTCCGTCTTGGAATTTCTTCTGAGCATGCGTGGCACTTTGTGCGTCGGAACTGGCCACACACGGTTGGAATTGACGCGATCGGATTTTGTTGTCGAAAAATTTTATAGCCTGCTCTCAAACTTTGTGTGTCGGAAAATCCAATGGAAAATGTCCGATGGAGCCCACACATGGTCGGAATGTCCGACAACACGCTCCAATTGGACATTTTCCATCGGAAAATCCGACCGTGTGTACGGGGCATTACTTTGCCACTGACCCTGGCTTGTGACTCCAATGCCAATTCTCTGCCACCTGCAATGACCTTGGCTTGTGACCCCAGCACTGATTCTCTGCTGCCTGCACTGACCCTGGCTTGTGACCCAGACTGCTAAATTTTTCTTGATTCACTGGGAGCTGTGCCTACACTGAAGATTCTGACCACTAGTCTCCACTCTGTATACAGTGTATACATTCCTAATAACATTTATAGGTCAGTCATACAACACTGACATATGTTGTTTGAGTATGCCTGGTAAATTATTTAATGCAGAGCATGACATCATCCCAGTGCCTTATCTTGGGTAAAACAATAACAATTAGCCAACCCAGCAGATCTCTTGCTTTTCCTAGAACTAAAATCAAGGTTTCTTGCTCCTACCCACACCCATAACAGTTTTTTTTATTTGATTACAATTGGCCATGACTGGACAACCATCATATTTTTTATACTATGGATTTTTTTTACTTACCTTTTGTACTGCTTTAAATTTTTATAAATTGCTGCATTTCAAAAATCCTCCCAGTGCCAAACTTTTATATGTTTTCAGTTTTCAAAAAAAAAAAAAATCCCTGCCCACAAAAAAAGCAAAAAATTAGGAATCTTTTGCATTTTTTTCTAGATACCTGTTCCCCTCTGCAAACTGTGGTACCAGCTGCTGAACTTAATGATACTGTAGGTTACTGTTAAAGCTGGCGGAAGGAACCACAGCTTGCAACAGGAAACACTACAAAGTGTGTTGGGTGTTAAAGATTCTTCAGCAAGCTTATCACTTCATAAGAGTGAAGATCAACAGCACAGGCAGCAGGACAGGTAAGTATTAATTGTTTTTGTTGCAGGAAGGGTTTTCTTCTTAAAACCACAGAGTCACTTTAAACAGAACCAGAGAAAATAGCAATATAGAGGCCGTCATTGCTGGCTTCTTGTGAAGGCACAAGCCTTGGAGCTCACCATCCTTATCCTTGTCTTTTTACTTGATAAGAAACTGTTCCACATAAAGTATGCAGCCATTGCAGTGTCATGACACCTACACCTTCATGATCTAGGTCGGTGGCTCACCAATAATGAAAAAATAATAAGGGTGAGTTCCAGGCATGCACCTGCAAAAACAAGTCAGCATTAGCAGTCTCCATATTATATCCTTTAATGTTCCTTTTAGCGTTAATGGACTGTTTTTAAAGTGGAATAAGTGAACTGTTTATAAACTAATGATCTTTGGTTTGTTAAACACATATTAACAAAAATCTACAAAAGGGTTGCTCATTTATTCTACACATGATGTGTGAGGAAATTATTTATCAAGCTGAAAATGATCAAATTAGAGGGACAGGTGATTGAATTTCCAATGTTTTCTGTTTATCCTCTGAATTCGATGCTGAATAATACATTTGGAGTCATAAGCAAACAGGTACATAAAAAGCCCATAAATGAATAATTAATTCTGCTAACAGTTTTTATACGTTTGTTATACTTTAAGGGGACCTTCCATGCCAAATAAAAAGGTCACATTTTTTGCAAGCCCCATGCCCCCCTAGCACAAATCAAAAAGCCATTTGTCAACAAACAGATTGCCTGTAAAATAACACTTATTTACCTCAGCCCCCATCTTTGATGCTTCCAGGAGGCACATGTGACATCACTGTGCCTTACCACTGTCACCAGGAATGGAGAGATTCACAATGGTCTGGAGTGTATTCTCATAAGATTTCAGGCTCCCACCTTTGCAGGAAGGCATGGTGCCTCCCAGAAGTAAGTGGTATATTTTACAAATATATTTTACAATGCTGTATTTGTTTATTCTTTAATGTGATGACTGTTTAACACCTTTCTGACAGCAGCTGATGGCCCTTTAAATAGGCAAAAATGCCAGAAGGAGTAATGACTTTGCAATCACAAGACCGCTATGATTGGCTTTCACATGGTCACATTTTCACTTTTCCGGTTGCCACATATGTGCATTACGAAGTCTGGAAAAGGTTAAAGCGGATCTCCACTGCAACTGAGCACCACAAAACAAAAAACACTATTTAATTTATTTTTAATAGTTAGATCAAACTCCCCCATCCATCCATGTCTCTGTGCTTTATTTTGTTGAGAAATCACTTTTAAAACCCCCCCCCTAACATTTCTGGCCGTGGCCATCTTGAGTAAGGGCAGATGATTCATGTAGCATTTACTTCCTGGAATTCATCTTTCAATATGTTTGCTGTTATTGTTTTTTAACGTGGTCTTTGGCTTCACCTAGGGGCATAAGTTCTTCCCCATGTTAGTGCATACAATTATTTTTGTAGTGTTTTTGTCCTTGTAAGGTTTCCAACCTCCCATCATTCCTCACTCTGAGGAGGAGAAAACAAGTGCATTCTGGGAAGCAAGTCTTTAGTCTGAGGACACTGAGGAAGGAGAAGCACCCAGAAGTAGCCAGCCACCATCTTTGGTGCATTTTATTGAAGGAAAATGTATGTTCTTTTCAGGTATTACCACTGGTGAGATTTGGATAATGCTATACTATATACACAGTAAGGGCTCATTGACACGCATGAATTGCTTTTTTTAACAGGCATCGAGAAGGCAAAATGTTTCCTGTTTTAACCCCATGCAGTTGCGAGCATTGGCGGTTGGTGATGTTCGACTCGAACATTGGGGGTACACCTATTCGCCGAACAGTGAACAATATGCGGTGTTCGTGGCAAATTCGAAAGCCACCGGAAAACCGTTAAAGTCTATGGGACACTAACATGAAAAATCAAAAGTACTAATTTTAAAGGCTTATATGCAATTATTTTTCATAAAAAATGTTTGGGTACCTGGGTCCTGCCCCAGGGGACATGTATCAATGCAAATTTTTGTTTTTAAAAATGGCCATTTATTCGGGAGCAGTGATTTTTTACGTGGTAGTAGTGTATGCGCGCCAGAACATCCCTTGGTATTTTGGCGGATAGGTGGGCGGGTTTAGCGACCCTGCGAGCCTGATCAGTAGTGAGGTCTCGTGCGTTTAAGCGTGGGAGCAATTTTGAAAAGAGTTGCTGCAAATATTGAGTGAGTTTGTTCAGTTTGATCGATTCTGGTACGCCTCTAAATTTATTATTTTTGCGTCTAGAGCGGTACTCTAAGTCTGCCAATTTTACTTTGATGCATTTAATTTTTGCCCCATGATGATCATGAGTGTCCAGGAGCTCATTATGAGCCTTGGAGTACTCCTGCATGGTCTCCTCTAGCATATCAGCCCTTTCCTCTAGGCAATCCATCCTGTCATGCATTAGAGAGATGGACAGCTGCAGCTCTCTGTGTAGGTCCCTCTGCAGGGTTAACAGCATGGATTTGAGCGTGGCTTCTTGAAACTGGCATGACTGCTAGGGATGTATTAACACCTGCAGTGCTGTCTCCATCTGCTGCATTAGCCCATAATTGTTTTTTAGCCAGGGGCTCTTTACATGGCAAGGGAGCAGGGGAAGATGCCAGTCTCTTACCTCTGTCTGCCGTCTGCATGCTGGAAGAGGGATCTGGGGGAGGTATAGTGTCCATGTCTTCTCTGGGAAGGGTAGCGGCCGTGTCCCCGTTGAAATGAGCACTGCTTGTAGCGTGACCTGCCTGAGCGGCAGCGTGTGAGCTTATGTTCCTGGGTCTGGTGCCATCTTTAGCTGACTGCATGGCCACGGTGCTATAATAATCTGTGAGGCGGCATGGGGCGGGCGGTTTAAGCCGGTCTCTGGTCATGCCCGAGTGTTCCCCTGCCTTTCACCCCATGATTGAGCTCTGTCACATGTCAGACTGTACCTGTATGTTGCCGAGGATCCGAGCGGTGAAGCGGAGCTCAGGACTTACACCTCCATCACAGTCCGCAGCAGGCCACGCCCCCCCGAACAGTGATTTTTTTAATGCTTAAAGTGAAACAATAAAAATGAAATATTCCTTTAAATATCGTGCCTGGGGGTGTCTATAGTATGCCTGCAAAGTGGCACATTTTTCCTGTGTTTAGAACAGTACCACAGCAAAATGACATTTCTAAAGGAAAAATTGTCTTTTAAAATTAATCCCGGCTGTAACGAATTGTCGGGTCTCGGCAATATGGATAAAACGCATTGAAAAAAAGAGCACAGGATCCCCCAAGTCCATTACAAGGCCCTTTGGGTCTGTTATGAATATTAAGGGGAACCCCGAACCAAAATTTAAAAAAAAATGCATTGGGGTCCCCCTAAAATCCATACCAGGCCCTTCAGGTCTGATATGGAAATTAAGGGGAACCCTGCACCAAATTTAAAAAAAATGGCGTAATGGTCCCCTTCAAAATCCATACCAGACCCTTTAGGTCTGGTATGGATTTTAAGGGGAACCCTGCACCAAGATTTAAAAAAAAATGATGTAGGGGTCCCCCCAAAATCCATACTAGACCCTTATCCAAGCACGCAACCTGGCAGACCACAGGAAAAAAGGGGGGACAAGAGAGCACCCCCCTCCTGAACCATACCAGGCCACATGCCCTCAACATAGGGAGGGTACTTTGGGGTCTGACCCCAAAGCACCTTGTTCCCATGTTGATGGGGACAAGGGCCTCATCCCCACAGCTCTTGCCCGGTGGTTGTGGGGGTATGCGGGTGGGGGGCTTATCAGGATCTGGAAGCTGCCTTTAACAAGGGGACCCCCAGATCCCGGCCTCCCCCCTGTGTGAATTGGTAATGGGGTACCCAATAGTACCCCTACTATTTCACAAAAATGTGTCTAAATGGTAAAAAAGGCAAGAGACAGCTTGGGACAAGTCCTTTATTAAAAAATAAAAAAATAAAAATGTCACACAATGTAAGTTCACGCTGCTCGAAAGACCGGAAAAAAAAAAAAAAAGCCGCAACCGATCCGCCTCCATGTTTTTTTTTTCAATGAGTTTTATCTATATTGCTGAAACCCGACAATTTATTACAGCCGTGATCAGTTTTAGATGAAAAATTTTCCTTTAGAAATGTCATTTTGCTGTGGTATTGTTCTAAATACAGTTAAAATGCGCCACTTTGCAGGCATACTATAGACACCCCCAGGCACAATATTTTTTTTTTTGTATAATCTTTATTTAAGACAAAATAACATGTCATATCAAACTTTTTCAGTTGAACAAAGCCATGAGCTTAAAAGGACATATATAAAATGCAAAGTGCAAAGAAATAAAAGAAGAACAATGGTTGTATGACTGAGTGACACTAGGGCTCTCCCCATTGGGAAGTGGGGATATCCTCTATGGTGCCGACACCAACTGGCATATATATAAGAAAAAAAAGGAAGAACCTTGACAGGAAGGCCCAGTAGCTAGCACTAGGCCAGCAAATGCCAATGAAAATGCTAGATTAACTAAAGAGTAGCCTGGCCGTCCTAAATGCTGGGGGTGGTGGAATGTTTTCTTTTTTTTAGGCAGGCTCAACATAATTTTTCTGTACTTGCAGAAATGTTCTTAGCCTAAAAAAAAAGAAAATAAAAGGAATGCACCCACCATATTTTAGAATCGGTACATTGCAACATAGCACATTTTTGAGTTTAGATATACTTTTTTTTTTTTTTTTTTAGCTACTTAAGCAATTACTTTTGGGATACTTAATTCACCATTAAAGTTCATTTTTTTCCCATCAATTGTCACATCATAGTAGCTTTAATCTTTTCTTTCCCCTTTTTATCCCTCCCCCCTATTTAATCTTTATTCAATTTTTCTTTCCCTTCCCCTTCGCTTCCTGCAAAGGTTAACAAATTAGTTAAAAAGTGAATACACAAAACGTTCTCTTACATAATAAAATGGATAAGTACCTCAACAAGAAGTGAGGGCGCATTATACTAAAAGACAGTAAAATGAGTAGTAGAAACCAAAGTGATCAAAAGACCTTCTCCATCCCACTCACTTCACCTATTTTCAGTGTTACAGACCAAGCGTTGTCCCTTAATCCCTCCGCTCTTTCCTACCCCTCCCATTCATTTATCACTCTATAGGGGGGAACCCATTTTTTCCAACCATCTCCTCCACATTGCATCAAATTCCTTAAGGTTGCCTCTCTTTGTATACACTGCTCTTTCTTTACATATAGTCTCATTCACTTCCCGGATCCAATCTCTCACAGTAGGGGTTGTTCTAGATTGCCATCTGGTTGCGATAATTTTTCTGGCTTGGAACAAACACCTCACTATTGCAATTGTGGTACTATTCCTCTCCCCCCGCTCCTTCCTGTACCCCAATATGCATAGCACAGCATCCATTTTATAATTGTTATTTTAAATATATCGCTTATGATTTTAAGCACTTCCTCCCAATACCGATACAGTTTGGGGCACCTCCATACCATGTGTATAAGATCGCCGGTTCCCTGACATCTGGGGCATTTATCGTCTGATCTTCTGCCAAACTTGAACAGCCTCTTAGGAGTATAATAAGCCCTATTTAACAACATCAGATGGGATATCTTCTGAGGGGGTGAGACCGATACCCTCGAGCCCATTTCCAGGATTCTTTTCCACTGTTCCTGTGTTATTCTCCCTATATCCTCTTCTCATCTTTTTTTCTCTTTGCGGAGTTTCTCCTCAGCATTAACTTCTTTGCTTATCTGTCCATAGAGTTCAGATATAAGTCCCTTAGTGGAGCCTACCTGGAGTATACTCTGAAAGAGGGGCATTTCGTTCCATACTGGTGGCTGTTTCCTAAATTGGGCTTCAAGGGCATGCCTCAACTGTAGGTAGGAATAAAATGAGCGTTGCGAAATATTGAACTCTCGTCTCAAATCTGAGAATTTTTTAAAAGTATTTCCCAGGTACAGTTGTCTCAGTCTTTTGATGCCATGTATTTCCCATTCTCTTACTTTTCCTAACGGGAGGGTTTCCCGCAGATTGTAGTTATTCCAAAGGGGAGTGTATTCAGTTAGCCCATTATATTCCATCTGTTTTTTAACAGTTTTCCATATTTTAGTTATCATTTTTATTGTTGGAGACCTATAGCCAAAGGAATCCGCCTCTAGTGTTTCAATAATTGTATTATGTGAAGCTTCAGTCAGCACGATTCTCCCATTGGGGGTACCTCAACCTGGAACATCACATCCCATTAGGTGCTGCAGCTGTGACGACAGATAGTAACGCTCAGGGTGAGGCAATGCCACACCTCCTTCCCCCGCTGGTAGTTGTAGCGTTCGAAGTCGGATCCTGGCCTGCCCCCCCTTCCATATTAGTTCCCTAAAAAGGGACTCAATTTTGTTGAACCATTTCTTACAGATCCAGACTGGGGAGTTATGCAGCAGGTACAATAATTGGGGCATCCAGATCATCTTTATAAGGCTGCATCTGTCTGCCACTGATAATGGAAGTCGTTTCCAGATGCCTATTTTTTGTTTGAATTTGGCCAGCAGTGGCATAAGGTTTTTACAAATAAATTGATTAGGGTCTTTCGTCAAAGCTATCCCCAGATATTTCAATATATCCACTACTACCAACTGAGGTATTTCTGGCATTATTACCTCCGTCGTGGAATCTAGTGGAAGGAGTTCCATTTTCTCCCAGTTTATCTCTAACCCTGAGAAGCTTCCAAATTTCTCGACTAAGCTTATCGCTTTTGTCAATGATTGCCCCATATCTCCCAGATAAAGAAGGATATCGTCTGCGTATAGCGCGATTTTTTCATCTCCCGTCTTTTTCCGAAACCCAGTTATTTCAGCGCTTGATCTTATAGAAATGGCGAGAGGTTCCATTGCCAGGGCGAAGAGCAGGGGCGACAAGGGGCACCCCTGTCTCGTCCCCCTCTCAAGCTCAATCTTATCCGAGAGTTCATTATTAATTCTAAGCCTAGCACTGGGTCTATGGTACAACATCTTAATCCACCCAATAAAGGAAGGGCCAAATCCAAATTTCCCCAAAACCCTCCAGATGTATCCCCACTCCACGCTATCGAAAGCTTTTGTAACATCAAGTGACAGCACGACTCTTGAACCTACATTCTCCGTTGGAGTCTGTATATTCAAGAATGTCCTTCTGATATTCATGCTTGTAGATCTATTAGCTATAAAACCCGCCTGATCTGGGTGGATCAGTTTTGAAATTAATCTGTTCAACCTAGTTGCCAGCACCTTGGCTAGAATTTTAGCATCTGAACATAAAAGAGAAATTGGTCTATATGCCGCTACATCCAGGGGATCTTTCCCTTCTTTTTGTATAAGTACAATGGTTGCTTCTAGCATTGAAATGGGAAGTCTTCCCTCCCTGGGCGCTCCCCTCAATGCTTTTAGGAGCTCCGGGAGTAATATTTCTCCATAATATTTATAGGCCTCAGTCGGAAGACCATCTGGACCAGGGGATTTCTGATTAGCCATACTCGTTACTGCCTGTTGAAGTTCTACTAAAGTTATTGGGGATTCCAACTCTTCTCTTTCCTCTTGCGTAATGGTCGGGATTTCCAAGTTGCCTAGGAAGTCTTCCATTACGCCCTCTACCCCCACCTTTTGGGCTGAATAAAGATTTTTGTAATAATCCCTAAATATCTGCAATATTTTTGTGGTGTCAGATAAAATCTCTCCTCCTGGGGACCTGATAGCAGAGATAGAGGAAGGTGGGGAGTTGGACTTCAACCAACTGCGCCAACATCTTTCCCACACTTTCACCCTCTGCGAAGGAAGACTGCCGAAGGAAGAGTTGTCTGGTCTCAACCTTCCGCATAATCGTAATTTTATAGTCTTGTTGTTTATCCAACCATATTTTTTCCCTTTCAGATGATGGATCCGTTACATAGTTGTTCTCTGCCTCTATTACCTCTCTTCTAATGCATTCTTCCCATATCTTAGCTTCCTTATTAAATTTAGCTACCTGCTGGATCAGAACCCCTCTAAGGTATGCCTTCAGAGTATCCCACAGAATACCGGCCGTTGCTGTACCTTCATTACATACTGTAAATTCTCTCAATTGAGGAAGAACTCCGTCCGTTTTTTTAATTAGTTCAAACCAATATGGGTTTATTTTCCACTCCCTCTGAGCCTTTCCCCCCCCTAATTTCAATATAAGGACTATTGGAGAGTGATCTGATATTCCTCTTGGCATATATACAACCTTCTCTGTAATCTGGAGTGATCTATCATTACCCAGTGCCATATCTATCCTGGAAAGCGTGGAATATGAAGTTGAATAGCAGGAATATTGTTGGGTTCCCGGGTTCCGCACCCTCCAAATATCCATCAGCCCCACTTCATCCAAAAGTTGACCCAATCGGCCCCTCCCCGTGGGCTCCGCGTTTATCCGTATGGGGAATCTATCCAACTTTTTATCTAGGATCTCATTGAAATCCCCTACTACTATAACCGGTACTTCTTCTTTATCTACCAAAAATTCATTTAATCTGATCATAACATCAATTTTAAATGGCGGAGGAATATAGATATTTGCCAATACATACTTTCTATTTCCAATTGAGCAATATAAAAAAATATATCGGCCATTCTCGTCTATGCTGGTCTGACTGCAGGAAAAAGCCACCCCAGATTTCACCATAACACTTACCCCCCTACAGTAAGAAGAATATACCGAGTGAAACTGAAGTCGGTATTTCCTATTCCGCAGTTGCTGGGTTGTATGTTTGGTTAGGTGTGTTTCCTGCAGGCAGACCAACTCAACTCCATATTTCTCTAGCATGGAGAATACTGCTGCTTTTTTAGCCGGTGTGCCCAAACCTCTAACGTTCCAGGATCCTATATTGAGCGTTTTAGCTTGCATATAGAGGTGAGGAATATATATATAAAACTGTCGTGTGTTCCTATTCCAAAATACGTTTATGTTGAGTTCATATCTAATCTCTACGTTACTATCAAATATTTTGTGATAATATCCCTGTGCACCCAGGCACGATATTTAAAGGAATATTTCATTTTATTGTTTCACTTTAAGCATTAAAAAAATCACTGCTCCCGAAAAAACGGCTGTTTTAAAAAACATTTTTTGCATTGATGGATGTCCCCTGGGACAGGAACTTCCAAACACTTTTTATGACAATAACTTGCATATAAGCCTTTAAAATTAGCACTTTTGATTTTTCATGTTCGTGTCCCATAGACTTTAACAGTGTTCATGTGCCAAATTTTTTGCCCGTTCGCATGTTCTGTTGCGATCTGAACAGGAGGGTGTTCGGCTCATCCCTAGTTACGGGCTTCCTCCAGGTGGCGGCTTCACCCTGCGTCTTCTCCTTTCTCAGCTTCATGGCAGCGCTGTTTCCCTGCATCTCCTCCCTCCTCCTCCTCGGCGGCCAATAGGATCGCTTCTCCTCTAGGCCAATCGGGTCTCATGAGCCAGGATTGGCCAGGAGGAGAATCAGGAAGACAATAGCAAATTTTAATTCGCTATTGTCACACAACTGGGTGGGCTCGGGGTGCAATCAGGGCCGTCTTTAATTTTGATTGGGCCCTGGGCAAACATTTTCTTGGGGCCCCCCCCCCTCCATTCTGAGACATACAAAAAAATAGCAGGTAGACTCAAAATCAGTTTACTGCAGCAGATCACGCAGCGATTGCAATTGTTTGCCAGAGGTTACAGCCTATCATTACTGCTCAATGGCTGGTTTCTAGAGGTTACAACACATAATTTCTGCTTGCCGATTGGTTGCTAAAGGTAATGTACATTATTAGCGCTCACTAATTGGTTGATAGGGGTTACAGCACATCATTAGCACTTACTGATTGGTTGCTAGAGATTAAAGCAGATCACTACTGTTTGCTGATTGGTTGCTAGAGGTTCATGCACATCATTACCTCTCACTGAGCAGTGGAGCAATCCCAAATAATTGAGCAAGTAAAGGGGCACATTAATACACATACTACAGGAGAGGTTCAGAGACTGCGGACATACTGCAGGAGACAATCAGAGACTGCGGACATACTGCAGGACACGATCAGAGACTGCGGACATACTGCAGGAGACAATCAGAGACTGCGGACATACTTTTTTTAATTAGTTCAAAATGGGTTTATTTTCCACTCCCTCTGAGCCTTTCCCCCCCCTAATTTCAATATAAGGACTATTGGAGAGTGATCTGATATTCCTCTTGGCATATATACAACCTTCTCTGTAATCTGGAGTGATCTATCATTACCCAGTGCCATATCTATCCTGGAAAGCGTGGAATATGAAGTTGAATAGCAGGAATATTGTTGGGTTCCCGGGTTCCGCACCCTCCAAATATCCATCAGCCCCACTTCATCCAAAAGTTGACCCAATCGGCCCCTCCCCGTGGGCTCCGCGTTTATCCGTATGGGGAATCTATCCAACTTTTTATCTAGGATCTCATTGAAATCCCCTACTACTATAACCGGTACTTCTTCTTTATCTACCAAAAATTCATTTAATCTGATCATAACATCAATTTTAAATGGCGGAGGAATATAGATATTTGCCAATACATACTTTCTATTTCCAATTGAGCAATATAAAAAAATATATCGGCCATTCTCGTCTATGCTGGTCTGACTGCAGGAAAAAGCCACCCCAGATTTCACCATAACACTTACCCCCCTACAGTAAGAAGAATATACCGAGTGAAACTGAAGTCGGTATTTCCTATTCCGCAGTTGCTGGGTTGTATGTTTGGTTAGGTGTGTTTCCTGCAGGCAGACCAACTCAACTCCATATTTCTCTAGCATGGAGAATACTGCTGCTTTTTTAGCCGGTGTGCCCAAACCTCTAACGTTCCAGGATCCTATATTGAGCGTTTTAGCTTGCATATAGAGGTGAGGAATATATATATAAAACTGTCGTGTGTTCCTATTCCAAAATACGTTTATGTTGAGTTCATATCTAATCTCTACGTTACTATCAAATATTTTGTGATAATATCCCTGTGCACCCAGGCACGATATTTAAAGGAATATTTCATTTTATTGTTTCACTTTAAGCATTAAAAAAATCACTGCTCCCGAAAAAACGGCTGTTTTAAAAAACATTTTTTGCATTGATGGATGTCCCCTGGGACAGGAACTTCCAAACACTTTTTATGACAATAACTTGCATATAAGCCTTTAAAATTAGCACTTTTGATTTTTCATGTTCGTGTCCCATAGACTTTAACAGTGTTCATGTGCCAAATTTTTTGCCCGTTCGCATGTTCTGTTGCGATCTGAACAGGAGGGTGTTCGGCTCATCCCTAGTTACGGGCTTCCTCCAGGTGGCGGCTTCACCCTGCGTCTTCTCCTTTCTCAGCTTCATGGCAGCGCTGTTTCCCTGCATCTCCTCCCTCCTCCTCCTCGGCGGCCAATAGGATCGCTTCTCCTCTAGGCCAATCGGGTCTCATGAGCCAGGATTGGCCAGGAGGAGAATCAGGAAGACAATAGCAAATTTTAATTCGCTATTGTCACACAACTGGGTGGGCTCGGGGTGCAATCAGGGCCGTCTTTAATTTTGATTGGGCCCTGGGCAAACATTTTCTTGGGGCCCCCCCCCCTCCATTCTGAGACATACAAAAAAATAGCAGGTAGACTCAAAATCAGTTTACTGCAGCAGATCACGCAGCGATTGCAATTGTTTGCCAGAGGTTACAGCCTATCATTACTGCTCAATGGCTGGTTTCTAGAGGTTACAACACATAATTTCTGCTTGCCGATTGGTTGCTAAAGGTAATGTACATTATTAGCGCTCACTAATTGGTTGATAGGGGTTACAGCACATCATTAGCACTTACTGATTGGTTGCTAGAGATTAAAGCAGATCACTACTGTTTGCTGATTGGTTGCTAGAGGTTCATGCACATCATTACCTCTCACTGAGCAGTGGAGCAATCCCAAATAATTGAGCAAGTAAAGGGGCACATTAATACACATACTACAGGAGAGGTTCAGAGACTGCGGACATACTGCAGGAGACAATCAGAGACTGCGGACATACTGCAGGACACGATCAGAGACTGCGGACATACTGCAGGAGACAATCAGAGACTGCGGACATACTGCAGGAGACAATCAGAGACTGCGGACATACTGCAGGAGACACTCAGAGGCTGCGGACATACTGCAGGAGACAATCAGAGACTGCGGACATACTGCAGGAGACAATCAGAAACTGCGGACATACTGCAGGAGACAATCAGAAACTGCGGACATACTGCAGGAGACAATCAGAGACTGCGGACATACTGCAGGAGACAATCAGAAACTGCGGACATACTGCAGGAGACAATCAGAGACTGTGTACATACTGCAGGAGACAATCAGAGACTGCGGACATACTGCAGGAGACAATCAGAGACTGCAGACATACTGCAGGAGACAATCAGAAACTGCGGAAATACTGCAGGAGACACTCAGAGACTGCGGACATACTGCAGAAGACAATCAGAGACTGCGGACATACTGCAGGAGACAATCAGGGACTGCGTACATACTGCAGGAGACAATCAGAGACTGCGGACATACTGCAGGAGACAATCAGAAACTGCGGAAATACTGCAGGAGACACTCAGAGACTGCGGACATACTGCAGGAGACAATCAGAGACTGCGGACATACTGCAGGAGACAATCAGAGACTGCGGACATACTGCAGGAGATTACCAGAGACTGCGGACATACTGCAGGAGATTATCAGAGACTGCGGACATACTGCAGGAGACAATCAGAGACTGCGGACATACTGCAGGAGACAATCAGAGACTGCGGACATACTGCAGGAGACAATCAGAGACTGCGGACATACTGCAGGAGACAATCAGAGACTGCGGACATACTGCAGGAGACAATCAGAGACTGCGGACATTATACAGGGGATGGTCAGAGAGCTTTCAGCAATGCACAGATTTACAGTTAAATAACACAGCTCAGGGTTTAAACATTCAGGCATTCTATGGTTGTAAGGACACACCTGGCCAGCCAAACTTACTACATACATTCAGGACTGTGAGCGGGGCTTCTACTCTCTGCTCTCACTAAAGCAGCTGGGAGCTCCACTGATGCTTTGTTGGGTGGGCCCTGGGCCCACATCACCCGTGAGTGGTCGCCCCGATGACAGCTTTGCAGAGCACACAGAGGACATGGGAGGATGTATTCCGCGCTAGCTAGCTAAGAGGGGCGGGGCCGGGAGCTCCACTGATGCTCTGACCCCGCCCACGTGCAGCCTGTGTATTGGGAATAGAGCGCCTGTAGGGAGAGCCAATGATCGGAGTGGGAGTGTCATTGGAGCTCCCGGTCCCGCCCCCGGACCTCTGTATTCACCAGCCAGTATAGAGGGGGCGGGGCCGGAAGCTCCACTGACACTCCCACTCCAAACACTGGCTCTCACTACAGAAGCTCTTTTCTGAGTACACAGGCTGCACGTGGGCGGGGTCAGAGCGTCAGTGGAGCTCCCGGCCCCGCCCTCTCTCAGCTGGCTAGCGAGGAATACATCCTCCTGTGTCCTCTGTGCGCTCTGCAAAGCTGTGATCGGGGCCCCAATTCACGGCTAGCGCGGGCCCCCAACAAAGTTTGGGCCCAGGGCAAGTGCCCCGTTTGCCCTGTGCTAAAGACGGCCCTGGGTGCAATGCTCTGTTCCCCGAGCAGATCCCGGGCTCTAATCAGGCTCTAATCATGTGCTTCTTGAAAAAAAAACCCATTGGAATCCATGCGTTCAGCACCCTGTATGTAAATTAGGGTGTGGGTGCATAGATTAGGGGGGCGGTGCCCCTGCGCCCCGTATGGACGGGCCACCGCTGGTTGCGAGGCAGTTGCAGCATGACTTAATTTACTTGAATGGGTCATGTTCAGTGGGTGGTACTGCTGTATTGTTTACCTTTGCACCTTAAGGTAGCTGTAAAAATGCATCTCAACTGTCTGTTGTTACTACCCCCAACTCCAAGTATAAACTGCCACCTTGTCAAGGCTGAGTTGACAAGAGGGCTTCTTTACACCTCTTATCCCTTTTCCCCTGGGGTTGATGACAGGATATAACAGGACACAGGGTGGTACAGGTGCCTGTAGGAGATCATGGTGGAAGATATGTGCAGCAAATATGGAGCTAAAGACTGGGTGGCATGGGTAGAGAATCAGGAACCAGGAGTCAGAGCCAGACCAAGGTCAGTATCAGGTGAGCAGGGAAGGTACCAAAACAGCAGGCAGGGGGCAAGGTGGGGTCATAAACTGGAGTCAGCAACAGAATTTCAGGAGAAAGTGGAGTCAAACAGGCTGGGTCAGAACACAAGCGTAAGCACAGGATCAGGTCACAAGCAGAAGGAGCTTATGGTCACTCTGCAATGATCCTGAGTCTTGCAGTCCTTTACATAGACCACTGGGTGCAAAAGTCCATTGAAACGTGCAAGCTCATGTTCACACGTAAATGTGTGCACAGCCCTGACTTTGTGTACAGGAATGTGGGCCAATCTGCCTGCATGTGCATTTTTTGAGCACGGGCATGAATTTGGTTTTCCTGATGATAACACTGTTTATTGTATGTTTCAAGTATTTGACTGCATACATTTCTCCTTGTCAAAAGAAGTTTATTGAGTATACAATGTTATAAAGATACATAAAGTAAGTTTACAAGGATCTATAAAGTACGCTCATTGTTTTACAGTAGGGTTTATAGGTAAATATCATGAAATTTCAAATATTAAACATTGGGTATACATAAACCTAAATTAAAGATATATATCATTTCCTTAGTTACTTTTGTAGGTATTTAAATGATTTATACCTACTATACATATTGTTTACAAGTAGAGTGTATATAGGTCAAATAAATTCTGATAATGAGCTTTAATCGTAAGGTGGAGAAAAGGAAAGAGAAAGAAGAAAAAGGGTTGAAAGGTAGAGGTATGATCCACAAGGTTGTCCCGCTCGTCAGTTTATTATTCTTTTTAGTTCTCTTTGAAGCCTTAGAATGGGTGTCTCTGTAAGTCATTTAATCTGTTACCATGGCAACAGGACAGAGTCATTGAAATTTGACAGGAACTGTTGTTTTATCCAAGGGTGCCAAAGTTTTTCAAATTTTGGAATTTGATTTTGATCGATGGCTACCATCTTAGCATGGGACATTGTATTATTCATTCTGTGAATTGTTTCTGCTAGTACCAATGTAGGAGATTTCCATGCCTTGGCCACTGTTTGTTTTGCAGCCGTTATTAGTTGGATCATAAGTTTGAATTGAGAGAGTGTTAACCATTCCGGTTTTAGATTAAGTAAAGTTAAATATGGATCTGGTTGTATTATTTTTTTAAATATTTTAGATGCAATCACGAAGATTTCCTTCCAGAAGGTTTGGATTACTGGGCACGTCCACCATATGTGTAAATATGTGCCTATTTCTGGGCATCCTCGAAAACAAAGAGCTGAGGTATTAGGTGAATATTTTGCCACTCTAGCGGGTACAAGGTACCAGGGAGTTAGGACTTTATAATTTGTCTCCAGTGCTAAGATGTTGGGTGAAGATGACTTAGATGTGAGCCATATGTTAGACCAGTCCGTGTCTTCTAAAGTTCGTCCCAGGTCCTCCTCCCACCTCTGAACGTAAGAGGGTCTATTAAGATTTGCTACTCCATATAATTGATTATAAAGTGATGAAATTGTACCTTTAGCAAATGGATCTTTTGTACAGATTGATTCAAAAATGGATAATTGGGATAATGGTGTATCCCCCTTTAGGAATGGTGTATAGAAATTTTTGATTTGGAGATATCTAAATATCTCAGAGTTTGGTAGATCATATTTTTCTCTAAGTGATGGGAATGAAAGGAATGATTTAGATGCTATGAAGTCATTTAGTGTCTGAATGCCTGATGTTGTCCAAGCTTTAAAAGAATTTGGGTAGATCCATGCCGGATAAAAGGCCGGATTTCTGATAAAAGAAAGGAGAGGATTGTGTGGAGATTGTAACTGATATTTGGTTTTTAGTTTATCCCAGAGAGATAAGAAGTGTTTAGTTATGGGATTATGAATTTTAAAGCGGTCTTTAGGATCAAGCCATAATAAATTTGATATTAATAGAGGGTCATTTTCTGAAGCCTCTATAAATACCCATAATGGGATTTCCTGTTTTGCATGGTATTTGGACAGACTGGCCAAATGTGCTGCTCTGTAGTAGTTAGTAAAATTGGGGTATCCCAGGCCTCCTTTATTTTTGGGAAGATGTAGTGTGTGTATAGGTATACGTGGTTTAGAAGAGCCCCATATAAACGAAGTTGCTCTTTTTTGTACTATTCTCAAAAAATAGGAAGGAATTGGAATAGGGAGGACTGTGAATAGATAAAGCAATTTGGGTAGAATAGTCATTTTGATTGCATTAATCTTCCCTATCCAGGATAAAGGAAGTTGCGACCATTGTTTTATTAGATTTGTGATCTGTCTTAATACAGGAGGATAATTGGTTGAGAATAAGTCAGAATGAGATGCTGTTAAATGAATTCCAAGATATGGGATTGATTTTTCTGCCCATGTGAATGGGAGTGCAGCCCTAGCCGGGATCAATTCCATGTTTGTGAGTGAAATATTAAGCACTAGGCATTTCTTAGGATTAATCATAAGGCCGGATAGGGCTGCAAATCCATCAAGAGCTGGTATTAAGTTAGGACCAGAGACCTGTGGTGATGATAGAAAAAGTAATATATCGTCTGCAAATATACATAATTTGTGTGTAATACCTCCTACTTCAATGCCAGTTATAGTTTGGTTTGTTCTGATGTATTGGGCCATGGGTTCGAGTATAAGAGCAAATAATAAGGGAGATAATGGGCAACCCTGTCAGGTACCTCTTTCGATATTAAAGGCTTCAGATTTGTATCCAGCATATTTTATATAGGCTTTGGGTTTATTATATAATGCTTTGATCCATGTTAAAAATTGGGGTCCAAAACCCCATTTTTGTAATGAATATTGCATATATTGCCAGGATACTGTGTCAAATGCCCTCTTAATATCGAGAGATAGAAAACATAAAGGGATTTTCCGTTTTTTAGCAATATGTGCCAATAACACTGCCCTGCGTATATTATCGCCTGCCTGTCTATTTGGCATGAAGCCTACTTGATCTCTATGTATTAATTTTCCTATAATGCTATTGAGGCGTTTTGCTATTATTTTTGCTAATAATTTAATATCGAGGTTTAACAGAGAGATAGGCCGATAATTGACACAGGAAGTATCATCAGAAAGGGGTTTTGGGATCATACAAACAATTGCCATTAGTGTTTCTTGCCGAAAAGAATGTCCATCTAGAAGTTTGTTAAAAGTTTCAGTGAGAATGGGAGAGAGTATTTCTGAGAATGTTTTATAGTATAAAGCCGAGTAGCCGTCTGGGCCTGGTCTTTTGTTAAGTTTTAGGTCTTTTATGGCATTAGCAACTTCATCTATAGTTATAGGCTCATCCAAACTGCTTTTTTGATTCTGAGATAACTCAGGTAAGTTTATTTTTGAGAAGAAGGATTCAGCCTCTGTAGGATTAAATTCATTGTTTGTCTTGTATAAAGTTGCGAGATGTGAGTGAAATTTATGGACTATTTTAACTGGATTACAAGTGTAAACATTTTTTGATAATTTCAAACGTATTGGTTTGAAAGATTTGTTAGTTGAATTTAATGCCCGAGCCAAATATGTACCTGGTTTGTTTGTATTCATGTAGAAATTGTGTTTGGAGCGTTTGAGGGATTTATCAACTGACTCAGTGAGAAATAGATCGTATTCCAATCTAGATTTTTCCAGATGAGATTTTGTACTCGGAGATGGATTATCTTGAAATGATATGTAGGCTGCATTAAAATTGAGTTCTAGTTTTTTTGCTAGATTTTTGCGTTCCCGTTTAAATAGTGCCATTTGTCTTTGTATTGTACCACGCAAGACAGGCTTATGAGCTTCCCACAGTGTTATTGGGGAGATGTCTGTTGTATTATTAATTGATATGTATTCCTTTAAAGCTTGTTCAATGGCCATCTGATGTAGTGGGTGTTTGAGCATTATGTCCGGTAAGTACCACGTTGGGTCATGCGCTTTTGGTATGGCTGAGGCTATAGTAGTGTATACTGCATTATGGTCAGACCACGGAATCGGAATTATATCTGATGCAATAATTTCTGGTATCATTCCTATTGTTAGAAAAATATGATCTATTCTGGTGAAGGTTTGATGAGGGTGCGAGAAGTAAGTGAATTTCTTTTTCATTGGGTTACTTTCTCTCCATGAATCTACCAGATTGTATTTGGAAAGAAGTTGGGAAAAAGGTAATCTAGAGGTTATTTTGGATGGTGTAAAAGGTGATTTATCTAGAAATGGGAGGAGGACCTGGTTCGAATCCCCACACATTATCACTGTTCCTATTTTGTGTGTATTAATCACTTGTTATATATGTGAGAGGAATGGTGTAGGTTGTTTGTTAGGAGCGTAGTAGGAAATCACCGTGATTGCTGTATCCATTATATAACCCATGAGTATCAGGTATCTACCTTCTGGGTCTTTAATTTCTGATGATAAGGTGAATGGTGTGGATCGGTGAAATGCAATTAGAGTTCCCCTTTGCTTGGTACAGGCAGAAGCCGTGTAAATTTGTTGATAAAAAGGAGAAATATATTTTGGAGTAGAATTTTTGGTGAAGTGTGTTTCTTGGAGGCATATTATGTGAGCCTTCTTGTTATGGAAAGTACGGAAGGCTTTGGTCCTTTTTTGAGGGACATTTATTCCCTGAACATTCAGGGAAAGTATATTCAGTGGTGCCATGGCAATAGATCAAACAGTTTTGACTTACTTTTTGTTATGCAGAGCTGACTGCGCAGATCAACCTGTGTGGACTGAAGAGATGAATAGATAGAAAAGAAACCAGTGAATTCTGGAGTAAAGAGTAAACAAAAAACATATGAGATTAGATGATACATTGTATAAATTATTTTTTGCAAGTAATCACAATTTACCCATGAAAGAGAATAAATATCTCTCTCAGGGGAATAAGTGCCTTCGTCACACTCCCATATAATATGGTTGGGAGAATGAGGAGGGCTAATGGGGGTACACGGATCTTCCACTTACAGGAGAGAAGTGCTATGTCAAAAGACATCAAAATGATGTTTCATTAATTGGAGTGCAGAATATAGTTTTTGTTGAAATTATTTATTCCAGGGTGGTTGTATATGGTTAGTCTTACCCTAGGCTAAATAATTCAGTTAGAAAGGTACTGTTAATAACTTTGGTATTAATGAAGATAGTTTGAATTATTTTGGGATTTTAACCCTTTTAGAGTAAACAATTACATATTTTATTCATATGTAACTGTTTAGATATGTTAACTCATAAAATTGAGGTTGTATTGCTTCAGATTAGAATAAACAAAAACATAATTCTAGGAACTAGTTAGGTAATAATATATTTGTTTTAAGAAAAGAAAGAAAAAGCTTCCATTACTTCTGGATTATTGAACATATTTGTCCTAAAAAGTAATAAATCTATTGTTATTACCTGATAATATATAACTGAACAAGAATTTCCTTATTTCACTTATATATTCTAAGGCTATATGAATCAGAAGTAATAAGAAATATAACTGGAATGTAACATGATCCCACACAGTGTGTGACTATCAGAATGCAGTTACATTCAGTTATAAATATAGGTTTTTTATAGAGAACCATCTCTTAGTATAATAAATGAAGAGATATCAGGAATTAGGATGTCAGTCCATTGAATCTTCTCGGTCCATCGATGATGTGGCATAACGGCCTCTTTTGTGAGAATGATGATTCCCATTTTGTTCTGAAATTTTCTGGGTGCTGCCAGAAGGTGAAGATGACGCCATTCTTCTGCGTGTGGGAGAGTTGCTGCTTGTGGGTTCTGTCAGATTTAATTTTAAAAGGGTTTGTTGTAGTTCCTCTGCTGATCTGCTTCTGTAAATTGTACCTTGGTAGTTAAATCTGACTGAAAAGGGGAAGCCCCATTGATACATAATGTTGTGGCGTTGCAGTTCCATTAGTTGGGGTTTCATGGATCGTCTTTTAGTAATAGTAAGTTGGGATAGGTCAGCAAAAATTTGATAATTGTGTCCTTGAAAATTAAGTTCCTTTTTTTCTCTTGCAGCAATTAGTATTTGTTCTTTCGTTCTGTAATAATGAAATTTTGTGATTATATCACGTGGGGGTCCATCTTTCTTTTTGGCTGTGAGGGCTCTGTGTACTCTGTCCAGTTCTAAACGTTCAATAGGGATATCTGGCTTTAGTTCTTGTAATAGAGCAGTAATAGTAGATTGCAGGTCTGTCACAGTTTCAGGTATTCCCCTTATGCGCAAGTTTGAACGTCTGGCTCTATTGTCGTAATCTTCGAGCTTAGTTTGAAGTATTAAATTCTCTTCTTTTAATTGTTCCAATTCTGTTATATTTTCTTGGGTTGTAATTTCAATTTCATCCATTTTTATTTCTAAGGCTGCGGTGCGGTTTCCCAGCTCTCTTATTTCTTTGGTTAGGCTGTTTGTTATTTGGTCTGAGGTTTGTTTTAAAGCCTTATGAAGCATCTTTTCAAATTGTAATAATATTACTGGGGATGCTGAGGAGGCTTGTGGAGAAGTTTGTGAGAGGATTTGTTCTGTATCTGACTCAAATGGAGAGTCTTGCTGTGACATTTTCTGTCTGTGAGAGCGCCCTGATGCTGTATCTTGTGAGGTGACTGGAGCTGCTTCAGCTGCAGTGAGTGCCTGTGAGCTCTTTGTGAGGTGATTTTTATTTCTGCCACGGTTTCCTCCCAGTACCATATTTCCAGCCCAAACTTTCACAGTTTGTTCCCTGGGGCAAAAAGGTTCAAATGGATACCTTTTGGGCCTGCAGGCTCCGCTTTGTCCTTCTCTTCTCTCCTCAGTGGTGTGGAGCTCTAACAATGCATGTCTGCTCCGCTAGGCTCCGCCTCCTGCCCCCCGATTGCATACATTTCTATTTTTCCCCTATTCCGATCTCTAAATAAATCTTCAAGGTGTGTATAAATAGTCTGGCCTATTGGAGAGAATAGGAGGGTTTAGCTGCATGTCAAGTTGCACACAGACCACAGGGAGCATACTCCCATCCTTGTTTATACATTATCCATGGTCAGCATCTACATCTTTAGCTGAAATTCTGGCTCAGTAATGACATAATCGTGCAAATGCTGGCGCCTGTGCAGTTTTTTGTCTGTCTTACACAGATCTGCCGCTGTAGGACAAGGCTGCTGACATGATCACACTAGGAGACAGATCTGTGTGAGTGCTGTGACACTGGAGTTTGCACTTGCAGCATGATGAAGTTTATGCTGATGTGATCTTTACATATGTGAGCTTAATCTGTTATTATTTAATGAAGCTGTTTTATAATAGTATTTTTTTATGATAGATATTGTTGGGGACTTTACCCTGAGAGAATCATCTGTAGTCTGGTTGAACTAAGATTGGTGCTGTGCAATGGAGGACAAATTGTTGTTAGATCTTCCATGCATAGAGGATTATTGTGGTGAGCAGTTTTTCGATGGGGATCAACATTGGCAGTGGAGCCCTCTCCATTAGGGGTGCCCGGGTGCCGCCCCCTCTCTCCTCTCCACTCCCTATATGCAGTGGATAGATTCATGCTGCGGCTGCCCCCTATTTATGTGTTCGGCCCCTTTCGGGTCACCGGGCACATGAATTACAGTGACAGGGGTGTATTTTTGAAGCACCTGATTAGAGCCATAGGCTCTAATATGCTTCAAAATAGTGTGGGCTCGGGTCGCAGGCCATGTGACCTGGAGCCCACCTAGGTGTGTTTCAACAGCGAATCAATATTCGCTGTTGCAACACTGATCAACAATCTGGCCAATCGGGAAGCGGGTATGAAACCCTGTTTCCTGATTGGCCAAAATATCAGGCGATCCTTTTGGATGCCTAGCGCCAGGAGGAGCAGAGAGGAGACATTACGCACCACAGAGAGGACTCCAGGAGAAGACACTGGAGCCCACCACGCTGGAAGATGTCCACCGCAGCTCCGACCGCTGCTCTCACTGCCCGTATCCACAGTAAGGAAGGACAGAGAGTGGTGGGGGGGTTTGTGCCGTACAGCGGGGGGTAGCTGGCAGTTGTGCTAGTGCCGCTCCACTGGCGGCCCGGGGGGGGGGGGTTCTTTGCTGCCCCTACCAAAAAAAAAAAAAAACACCAGCCGGCCACTGAGATAGGTGCACTTTAATATAACTTTGAAATTAAATAACATAGGAGTTTTAAAACCAGGAAAGAATCTTTATGAATTATGTCTTTTTAAATGTTATTAGTCTTAGTAAGCTACAAAAGAATACTAATATTAAATTAAATTGTGTATTTTAAATTAGCATTATAAAGACTTATATATATATTTTTATTTTTTTGCAGATTAGGTATACTTTGATAAAAAAAATGATTCTCCTGGTAATATTTTGCTCAGTATGTCTGTGGCTCCTATTTTAAATCCATACACATACATATTTGATAGTGATGGATGAAGAAACTGAGTAATTGCATGAGCAAGTACTTCAAAGGTTAAAGATGGGCCATAGTCTGTGTAATGTTAATCCTATCTTATATTTGTGATGTCACCTTGTGAGCTGGAAAGGTTTATGCCTCACCAGGCATATACAGGATAAAACAAAGCATATCTGAATACAACATCAGATTAAACACAGTAATATGGAGGTGGACATATCCCAGGATTAGATTGCAAGCCGTTTGCCATAAATCATGAGTTCCTTTCTGTCTGATGGAGGAAGGCCTGTCAAAGTGGCAGTTGTGAGTCTTTGCATGAAGGTTTCCATGAAAAATTCCTGTTTATACTTGGTGACACTAAACGATATCCTTAATGTCTCCTTGTAATGTCCTCTGTAAATACCTTTTTGTTTGAAACGAGCAGTGCGCGTTAGCTGCGGTCATGTGCATTGCTCTATGCACACTTCACATCCCACAGTTAATATTCCCTAGTCCATCTGGAAAGTCAACAAGAGATGGTGGCTATGTTCCTACATACAGTGGGACCAGGGAGAGCAGGCATATCCACCCTTTAACAGGAAGTCGGATCACACCTAGGGTTTCCACCATTTCTTCAATTCAAACCCGTACACTTTAGGACTCTGGTGTAAAGGGGAACTCTGCTGTAAGAAGGTTTCTGGTCACCAAAGCTGCCCCTTATATCAGAGTTCCCAGTATCCCCCTTAAATTAGGGTTCCCAAAGCCCCCCTTACATCAGAGTCCCCCAGAGCACTGCTACATCTGAGTCCCCCTTAACTTAGTGTACTCACTCAGAGCAGAAGAGAAAAGGGAGGGAGGGGGGAAACAGCAGTCACAGTTTGTGAATGGTTACCTCAATCACCTAAGGATGGAGGCTTAGGCATCTGTTTATTTCATCCACAATGTATCTGCTGGCTGCTGGGCTTCAAATTTCCTGACCACAAAACCCTTTCCTGAGGCAGAGCACACCGGGGATTGGAGTGTGGGTCAGCATGCACAGATGGTAGGGGGTGCAGATTGGGCCCTCCCATCTGTGTGTGTGTGTGGGGGGGATGAACAGAGACACTACAGTCAGCCCTCTGAATGGTTGGCAACCCTGATGATTAGGGTGTGCACACCCGGCCCATGTGCACACCTATGTACTCGTTGGTTCTGGTCAGATCTGAACATATATATATATATTCACACACACACGCGCATGTGTGTTTGAGCACTGGTGTACACACCAAGGTTTTGTGACCAATGACCAATGATTGGGGGGGGCTTTCGTAAAATATCAGGGGTCCCTGATGTCTCATGGGACAGTGAAAGAAATGGAGAAAAAAGATTCTCCAGTCCTTTTCTCTGCAGCCTCAGCTGCACAGGACAGTGAATGAAAAGTGCTCTGTGCTGAGCAGCTTCCTGTTTATTCACAAACTGAAAACACATTATTTTTTCATCAGATAATCCTTATTAAACTTTTCTTTTCCTTATAGTTAGTTCCTAGTAGTTAGACAATGCATTAACATGCCGTGAATACCTAAATACTTATAAACAATAGTGTACTTCATACCCCCTCAAAAACCCTATCCACTAATGCCGTGTACACACGGGCGGACTTTTCAGCATCAAAGCTTCAATAAAAAGGAGGAGTTTTGGGGGTAGGGACTTTCAGGAAGCCATGGTCTGGTGAGGTCAAGTATTTCCATCCCTAGGGACTTTAAATGACATCATGGCCTGGTAAGGTCATAGATGTCCATCCCATTGACATCTAGAGGAAAGGGTTAATTAACAGAGAGTTAATTAACAGGGAGGGTGGAACTTTGTGTGAAGCAAGTGGTAGCAAAAAAGGTAATTGGGTGAACATACCAGGATATTTGTTAATAATAATTTATTATGCACTAAATTGTAACCATACATGATTCTGATAATAAAGGTATAGGTAACATACATAATGCATCTTGGTACAAAGCACCATACATACATATATACATGTGACAATAATAACAATAGGTAAGACAGTAACAATAAGATTGGTTTCTTATAAAATAACCACACAGGATATCCTAGTTCACCACATGGAAGATAGATTGAGAATGATTTGTACGTAATGCCTGCAGGACCTACGACCTCGCTGGACCTGTCGGGTTCATGAACTAGTAACTTGGATAGTCCCCCCCCCCTTTCCTATCCTCCCCTCCTTTCCTTCCATTCCGTTCCTCCCTTCCCCCTCCCCCTCTCTCCCAATTTTAATGTTACCATCTTACCTATTGTTATTATTGTCACATGTATATAGGTATGTATGGTGCTTTGTGCCAAGATGCATTATGTATGTTACCTATACCTTTATTATCAGAATCATGTATGGTTACAATTTAGCGCATAACAAATTATTATTAACAAATATCCTGGTATTTTCACCCAATTACATTTTTTGCTACCACTTGCTTCACACAAAGTCCCAACCTCCCTGTTAGTTAACTCTCTGTTAATTAACCCTTTCCTCTAGGCATCAAAGCTTCGACGGTCTTTCCGACGGACTTTCGACGAAGTTACAACAGACTTTCTAACGAACAGACTTGCCTACACATGATCACATCAAAGTCAGACGGATTTGTATGTAATGACGTACGACCGGACTAAAATAAGGAAGTTCATAGCCAGTAGCCAATAGCTGCCCTAGCGTCGGTTTTCGTCTGTCAGACTAGCATACAGATGAGCGGATTTCTCGATAGGAACTGGATCCGGCAGAGTTTCGGCGGAAAGAATTGAAACATGTTCCAAATCTAAAGTCTGTCTGATTTTCGACAGAAAAAGTCAGCTGAAGGTCCGATGAAGCCCACAAATGGTCAGATTGTCCGACGGATTCGTTCCGTCGGACCAGTCCGGTCGAAAAGTCCGCCCGTGTGTACACGGCATAAGACATCTTACATTAAATCACATAAAGAAAATTATTATTAATTTCCCATTGTATATATACACTATAACTTTATGATATCTGAGAGATTTTCCACATATTTCCCATAATCCCCAATATTATTAAATGATTATCAAAATCTCCTTGTGTAGTCTACCTACCTCCCTACTATTAAAAGAGGTAATGTTCACCAACTTGTGGCTTTCTGTTTAAATTTAATAAGCAGTGGAATAATATTTAAATCTACATACTTAGAGATATCATGATGTATAGTGATCCCCAAATATACAAAGGTTTCTACCACTTTTATCTGAGAGGCAGTTGGCAGCAAGGGATCCATGAGAGGCTCACTCAGCAGGAGAGTAGGCATATTCCAGTTTATACTAAAGTCTAAATAAATATTAGAATTTAGTAGGCCGAAAGTATTGATAAGAGAAATCAGGTGTTTTATAGTTGTAGAAGTATCAACCAAGAATAACTAAGCATCATTTGGATATAATGCCAATTTCTCCTCTGTTTCACCTCTCCAAAATCCCATTAGTCCAGGGTCACCCCGAATATTTGCAGCCAATGGCTCTAAAGCCAAGGCAAATAATATAGGAGAGAGTGGGCATCCCTGCCTAGTACTTCTACTCAACATGAAAGGTGCTTGTTCTTTCTTCGATACATGTTTCCCTGAATGTTGCTCTACATGCAGCTAAACCCCCCTCTTCTGCAATAAACCAGACTGAATGTAACCTTGAAGCTTTATTAACAGAACAGTGTGGAGTGAAACTATTTAGAAAAAACAAATACAGATACATATAATCAATATATGGAGTATACAGAAATATAATGAATAGGCAAGGCTGTAGATGGTGATAAGTAATTCTCACCAGCAATGCTGCATTTAGGGGATGCAAGCAGATGCAAATTTTTAAGTTTCAAAAGTTTTATTGAAATTTTCGACATTAATACAATGTAGCAAGAATCAGTAACAGGATGACATAAAGTAACAACATCCTTAAGAAAACAAATTACATGAACAAGAACGAATAATAAGAAATGGTTTTACTTATGTAATAACAAAAGGTAGACAATTAGGAAGGGTGAGGGAGGAGGTTCTTGATAAAAGGTATCAAGTGGAAAAGCGGTTACTTTAGCGATAAGTGACCAGAGTTGGTTTATTTAATACAAACAATTTATTGAAATTATTAAAATCCACACAATTGTGGGGGGCTATCGTGGAAACTATGTTGGCAGTAAAAATATGGCAAAAAACAACAACAATGGTAGCCAAGGTATTGCTATACCGAGGGCAACATTAAGAACTAAACACACATACAAGACGACACCGACACGGTCCGGACTAGGTATGCTGTTCGGCAGCTAGTAGGTCAGAATGGGTGTATGCATGCACAATGGCATGGCCGTCGGAAGTATGGGTAAATTTTAGGAACTATGCTGCCGAGGAGCATATACAGGGGGAGGGGGGGGGGGAGGAACTGTGGGAGAGTCAATGGAAATTTGCCTGGCAGCCGGCTGGCAGGGTTGAGCATTAGACGTGGGTGGATTACCGCGCTGTTCCCTGCAATGACTGAGTGGTGAAAGTTAGTACAGGTTGATGTACATGGCTTGAGCAGCTGGGCACAGTATGTAGTTAGAGTGGTCTGACGACCGTATGCATGAGTAAACCGTGTTCAGCGCGAAGCACCACAAGATTGCAGGTAAGGTCTGGTATTGGAATGCTGCTCAGTAGCATACAGGTTGAGTATATGCCCGGTGACTATACCTGCTATGCAGACTATGTCAAGGATACTATACGTATATGGGAGCAAGAGTATGATATATTCCACTCATACGTTACCACTCAGTTGATGAGGGGGTAGGGAAACCCGGACATTCAGAAGTCAAGTCTGCATTGATGCTTGATGGCGTCCCGCTGGCTCATATGAGTGGCAATGAGACTGCTGCTGGTAAATGGAAATCGGGCATTATACCACTGGTCTCGTGGTCAGTTAGCGTCCCTCTCCTGTCGGATCTGCCAAACTTCCTTGATCTTTCTCGGCGTGTGTTTAGTGACGTCCCGCTGGTAGTCACAGCCGTTCCGTTCCTCCAATAGAAGCCGCCCTGTGGGACCTGACGGCGTCGTGATGAAGTTTGGCAGATCCGACAGGAGAGGGACGCTAACTGACCACGAGACCAGTGGTATAATGCCCGATTTCCATTTACCAGCAGCAGTCTCATTGCCACTCATATGAGCCAGCAGGACGCCATCAAGCATCAATGCGGACTTGACTTCTGAATGTCCGGGGTTTCCCTACCCCCTCATCAACTGAGTGGTAACGTATGAGTGGAATATATCATACTCTTGCTCCCATATACGTATAGTATCCTTGACATAGTCTGCATAGCAGGTATAGTCACCGGGCATATACTCAACCTGTATGCTACTGAGCAGCATTCCAATACCGGACCTTACCTGCAATCTTGTGGTGCTTCGCGCTGAACACGGTTTACTCATGCATACGGTCGTCAGACCACTCTAACTACATACTGTGCCAAGCTGCTCAAGCCATGTACATCAACCTGTACTAACTTTCACCACTCAGTCATTGCAGGGAACAGCGCGGTAATCCACCCACGTCTAATGCTCAACCCTGCCAGCCGGCTGCCAGGCAAATTTCCATTGACTCTCCCACAGTTCCTTCCCCCCCCCCCCCCTGTATATGCTCCTCGGCAGCATAGTTCCTAAAATTTACCCATACTTCCGACGGCCATGCCATTGTGCATGCATACACCCATTCTGACCTACTAGCTGCCGAACAGCATACCTAGTCCGGACCGTGTCGGTGTCGTCTTGTATGTGTGTTTAGTTCTTAATGTTGCCCTCGGTATAGCAATACCTTGGCTACCATTGTTGTTGTTTTTTGCCATATTTTTACTGCCAACATAGTTTCCACGATAGCCCCTCACAATTGTGTGGATTTTATTAATTTGTTTGTATTAAATAAACCACCTCTGGTCACTTATTGCTAAAGTAACCGCTTTTCCACTTGATACCTTTTATCAAGAACCTCCTCCCTCACCCTTCCTAATTGTCTACCTTTTGTTATGACTTTATGGGTTACAGCAATGGAACCGCATTAGGTGCGTGGTCGGATGATGATCAGTAATTAGACTGATCAAAAGTTCACACAGTATTTGCCATTTTCCTCTTCCCCTATCCCCACTTTCAGTACTTATGTAATAAGCTCCTTAAAAACATCTGTGTATCAGTAGAGTAGGGAAGAGACAGGAGTCTGAGATACAACATAGCCTTAAGAAAAATATAATGTCAAAGCTGGCTATGATCGTCTACCCCCCGGGCCCCACGCCCCCCACCCCTCTGGGAACTTACTGTGGTAGTGCGTAGCGTTCCCAGGAGATCACGACCCGCCATCCTAATGAAGCAGGAGCCCGCCGACCGATGTATCTGGGGTAACTTCAGAACCCGTGGTACACCTAGATATGTTTGAAGATCTAGCTTGTAGAGTGCTCAGGGCATCCTATACCCTAGAGATTAAAGGGGAATTGTTCTCAAGACCTCTGTCACATCTAATAAGCTACTGGCTCACAACAGTGATGAGAGGCACAAAATGGATACGGGGTTAAAGAATAAGTCTATTTTTAATCCCCAGAACCCAAGCAATCACTTTATAGAGGTATTCAAGAATTTGGTACTAAATGACATTGAAAAATTGGTCCCACGTAAGGGAGTAAATCCCCAGTACATCAGGGAAGGGATTAAATCCTTGGAAGAAAAGAAGGACCTTACAATACGACCTGCTGATAAGGGTGGAGGGGTGGTATTACTGGATAAGTCATTTTATCTCAACCAGATTTTGGAGCTGATTGGGGACAGTTCTACCTATAGGAAGCTATCCTCTAACCCCACTGAAACATATAGATTACAGCTATCAGCTTTGGTGGAATGGGGCTATAGAATGGATGCATTAAATTTGAAAGAAAAGAGATACCTGGTTCCGAGCGCCTGCAGGATTCCAATTATTTATACCTTGCCAAAGGTGCATAAAAATGCACAGTGCCCACCACCTCGTCCCATTGTTAATGGGATTGGCTCTGTAGCTGCCAGATTAGGGGAATACTTGGATAAATTCCTCCAGCCAAGTGTTAAAGCCACTAGAGTATATCTGAAGGACACTGGAGATCTATTATCCTTGCTCAATGATGTGCAATTAGAAGCCCCATCAATGGTATATTTGGTAACGGCTGACGTAGCCTCCTTATATACCATTATACAACATGAGGATGCTGCTTTGGCCCTTAATTGGGCATTGAGCAAAAGGGATGATATCCCGGTGGTCCAGAAATGGTTTTTGGGACATGTATTGGATTTTTGCAAGTCCCATAATTATTTTTGGTGCAATGATCAGTTCTATTCTCAGCAGGTTGGCGTGGCTATGGGAGCTAAATATGCTCCCAGCCTCACCAACCTGTTCATGGCTGAGTGGGAGGACAGAAAAGTAATTAGTCAGAGGAGACCTCAATTATTATTTTATCGGAGGTTCATAGATGACCTCCTGTTCATTTGGGAGGGCACAGAGGAATCTGCTATTGATTTTTTACACGAACATGCTAATAATAATAATATTAAATTAGAGCATCAAATTAGTAATCACTCGGTAAATTTTTTGGACGTCACGATAACAAGAGTAGGGAATGGATTAAAAACGAAGGTATTTTTTAAACCAACGGATCGCAACAGCTATTTATCAATAAGAAGCGGCCACCACCCGGCATGGATAAGAAATATCCCGAAGGGACAAATGTTGCGTGTGCGCCGGAACTGTACGGAGTTAGACGATTTCTTTGAGCAGGTTGGGGTCCTAAAAAACAAATTTATACAAAAAGGTTATGGGGAAGATGTATTGGATGGGGTAATTCAGGAAGTAGCAGAAATGCCTAGGGAACAGTGTCTTAATAAAAAGGAAACTGTAGTAAAGGATAACCAACATCAGTTTGGGTTTATTTCTGGTTATCATTGTCAATGCAAGGATATCGAAGACATTTTTAGGAAATATTGGCATATTTTGTGCAGAGATAGGCACCTGGGAGAAGTGCTACCCAGTCACCCAAAGTTCATATACAGAAGGGCCCCAAGTTTCGGTGACCATGTGGTCAAGAAGATATTGAACCCGCCAGGGCAAAATGACCTGAGATTGGACTTTAGGAGCTTTTACTGCTGCAGGAGATGCATTTGCTGCAGGACGGTGAAAGTTAGTCACAGAGGAATAAAGAGTGTAACCAATAGGGAAGGCAAGTCCTTTGACATCAAGGAATTCAGCACCTGCAACTCCTCACATGTAGTATATCTAATGTGGTGCCCATGTGGTCTATTATATGTGGGGAGAACGAAGAGGCTCTTAAGGATTAGAATTTCAGAACACCTAACCAATATAAAGAATGTCTACAAATACCTTAGCGTTTCTCTACATTTTAAGGAAAAACATCAACAGGACCCCTCTCTACTACAGTTTTGTGGGATAGATGTGATTCACCCATCGTGGAGGGGATCCAATAGAGTTAGGAATCTATCCCAAAGGGAAACTCGGTGGATATTTTTATTGAAGAGTCTGACCCCGAGGGGGTTAAATATAGAACTAGACCTAAACTGTTTTATCAATGACTTTTAATTATATAGATTCTGATAATGTCTAGCACTTTAGTTATGTAAAAAACCATATGACTTGAGTGCCCAAGGGGAAGATGTATCTGCCGAGATATTAGATACATGTCCAGATATTAAGAATAATTGTTATCTATTAGAAATGATTCCCCATGCCTGATTAGAAAAGGTGGGGTGGGGCTGGATGTATATGTAGGGCCCCCTCTTATTGATTATTAATTTTGATTCTGAAATGGATTTATTTTATTTGGAATTTTATATTTATATAAATTTAACATGCTTATTAGTTGGTAGGTATATATGTAAACATAATCATTTTTATAGTTTAAAACGATTTTAATATTCTGTTTTAAATATTCCAATTATCTACTAGATATGCACACATATATATGAATAATGCCCATGGTATATGTATACATGTAGATATGTTGGGGTTTCATACCTAGAAGGAATAATTAGTAGATTTTATCCAGCCTACTAAGATAGGAAGATTCTCACCATGTGGATGTATATATCTGTGTGAATAGCACAAGATATCCAGTAAGCAACGTGAGAGCGGTACATACAGTGAATGACAGTGCTTTATGCTGTGTGGTAACGCTGCTTACAATATGTGATGTGACATGCAGCGATTAGTTGAAACTTAAGCCATGCTTGTATTACACTTCACAGATTAGGTTAACCTTTGCAAACATCAGTCCAAACTATTTGAATGCCCGATCCCTAGTGTGTAGTGCACTGGAGCTCTCAGCGTAATTCATACAGCGGGGACCCAAGATGTGCGCATGCGCGATGAGACGGTTAATGGGCGTAAGCGAGATATGCATATAAGGGATGAGTGGCAGGGGGCACAGCCTATCCCATGAGTAAGTCAACCTATGACGAAACATGTCGGGGGCGTGGTTGTGAGATGTGACGCATAGCGCTGTTAGCCACACTGAAGGAGAGGAGTTTTGTTTACACGGAGGAACGGAGGACAACCAAGGGAGGGGTGAGATTGGAAGCTCGGCACCAGCACACCTCGGGTCCGCCGTGACCGCTTGTTATATTTGGTTTCACTGAATTGAGCTTGATGTGATCTGCACCTTACTTTGGCTGAATTTTATCTTTTGAAATGTGAGTTTATTGATAGAAGATTGCAGTGTTTTTAATAAATGTGTGATACTGGTTTACACTATTGGAGCACATATTATTTCTTTCATGTGGACCTTATTTAAAACATTCACTGTGGAACAACGATTGATCCAATTACCCATGTGTGTGGTAAACAAGCGATTATTGCCTTGCATGAAAATGCTGGCAAAAAAAGTCGGTGAGTGTAATTTTTGAGGGAGTGGAAGCACTGTTCACGAGGGGAGAGGTGGAAGAGACACAGTATCACCTTTATCTTTATCAAGATTTATTACTACCTTTTTGGACACTTTTTTATCACGTGTGATGTCATGTCTTTTTTGGACTGATTGATTTTGAAGATATGTTATTTAATATATTTTTGTGCATGTGCAGCATGGTATGAAGTGATTGCACAAATATATCACTGGAGAGGTATTGTTATATATGTTTTTGGTAAAAGTATACTCTGTGTGAGTATTCAATTACACATTAAGAGGGTCACACCATCACTGTGCTAAAGACACTTGAACACTTAGAGAGTGTGTTTATGTACATATTTGCTTTTCAGTTTGTACATTTGTTCACAGTAATGAGGCGTACACACGGTCGGACTTTTCAGCTACAAAAAGCCGACAGCCTGTCCGACAGACTTCCGGCGGACTTTCGGCGGACTTGCGGCAGACTTTCTAACGAACGGACTTGCCTACACACGACCACACAAAAGTTCGACAGCCTAGTACGCGGTGACGTACACCAAGTCCGGCGAGACTATAAAACGGAAGTTCAATAGCCCGTACGACACCCTTTGGGCTCCTTCTGCTAATCTCTTGTTTATCTCGTGTTAGTAGAAGTTTGGTGAGAGACGATTCGCGCTTGTGAGACTCGTATTTTTCAGTTCGTTTTAACTGTTGTTCAGTCTGTGCTTGTGAGGTTTGTATCTGCTTTTCAGTGCGTTTGGTCAGTTGGCATTGAGAAATCTTTGTTTTATTGTCCGCTCGTTCCTGATTTTCAGGGCGCTCTTCACAGGCCTTGCTGTTCTTCAGTGCGTTCTGTTAAGTGCGTTCTGACCAGCCGACCGTTTTGAAGCCATGTTACCTGTACGTACTTGTCGTCGAGCTCGTGCATTGTATGTGTTTGGTGCTGTAGTTTATTGTTCAGACCAAGACCAGTCCATGAACAGGGTGAGGAGGAGTTCATGAACCAAGAATTGGTTGCTCCAGCATGACCAGTTCTGTCACATGCCATTGCTCCGTGAGATCCGTGAGAATAATCCTGAGGATTTCAGGAACTTTCTCCGGATGACGGACCCCGTTTTTGACCGTTTGGTGGCTTTGCTGACCCCCTATATCAGCAGGTAGGATACCTGCATGAGGCAAGCCATCACTCCAGAGCAGAGGCTAGTTGCCACGTTGCGGTACTTGGCGACAGGGAGAAGCCTGCAGGACCTCAAGTTCTCGACAGGCATCTCCCCCCAGGCTCTGGGGATCATTATCCCCGAGACCTGTTCTGCCATCATCCAGGTCCTGCAGAAGGAGTATATTAAGGTAAGATTTTTTTCTTTTATTAGCATCACATGTTCTTTTATTTAATCTTTGATAATGTAATGTATTTCTTAGCTCAAACACTACTTACCATCATTGCAATATAGTGTGAATGTCCCCTTTTTCTCCTCACGCATGCTGGATTTTTTTCCTGTTCTTTTTTGTCATGCATGTATATTTGCCTTCAATAACCTCCCCAGCATACAATGCTGGGCACATATCCACCTAATCTACTCAGTTTGAATGTATTTAGTCAGCTGCATTGTATTTTGTTTCCCCTAAACTCTAATCCAAATAGTGTGCATATAATTAGCAATTAGCTTGATCCCCCCCCCACCTAAACTCTATCCAAATAGTGTGCATATAATTAGCTTGATTTCAAACCCCCCTCCCCTAATAATTTGCTAGAATGTTCTGTGGTGTTGATTTTTAAAAAGCAAATATATGTTGCACTTTGCAAAATGCATGTGCAGTCTACAAGTGCATTTGCTCCAGTGCTTTAGTAAATGAGCAGAAGCTCTGCTGATTTCCATCATCAAATCATATGCAAGCCACAAAGTGTTTTCATTAATTGCCCTTGCATGTGATTGTGTACTCCTTGCAACATGAAAGCCTTTTTACCTTACCTCATTTACTTTAAGCTGGGGAGCAACTGCACTTGCAGAGTGCGACAACTGCACAGTCTTGTAGCCTTTTTAGTCCATAAATCCCTACGTGTCCTAAAATTAATATTTTTTTTGAATTTCACCACCCCCTAAAATGTAATTAATGTTCCATCAGAGGGGGTGAGCAATCTGATAAGTGTGCCTTTCCATATTATTTCTTCCAGAAGATTTAAATTATTTAATGTTATACTGATGCTGGGGAATAATGTTTTTTAATTGTATAATTTTCTTGCAATGTTATATTCAAAATTACTGATTTTTGTTGATTCCCCAGTTTCCTTCAACGCCACAGGAATGGCTGACTGTGGCATCCCATTTTGCCACCCGTTGGGACTTTCCCAATTGTGGAGGGGCTATAGATGGGAAACATGTCCACATCGTGCCACCACCCCATTCGGGGTCATACTATTTTAATTATAAGGGGTTCCACAGTATTGTTTTAATGGCGGTGGTGTCGGCACACTATGAATTTCTATATGTGGACGTGGGGAAGAATGGCCGGATGTCAGATGGAGGAGTATTTTCCCAGACGGAGTTCTGCCAGCGTCTCCAGAGTGGTGGCCTGGGATTGCCACCTGATGCGGATAACGTGGAAGGACTCCCCTTTGTCTTCATTGCCGATGAAGCCTTCACTCTGAGCAAGCACCTCATGAGGCCATTCCCCCAAAGAACCCTCACCCCGGGGAGGAGGGTTTTTAATTTCCGGCTGGCCAGAGCTAGAAGAGTGGTTGAGAATGCGTTTGAGATTCTGGCCAGCCGGTTCCGCCTGTTTCAAACCTCCATTAATTTGGCGGAACACAAACTTAATTTTATCATTTTATCGTGCTGCATCCTGCACAACTTTGTGCACAAACATTCTCCAAATTATATGGTGCCAGTTGGGCCTGAGGCCGGACTTATCGGCGACAATCTTACGTGCCTGGATATTGTCCATAGTGGCTTGGCCCTCCAAAGTGCTGTCAAGTTAGACAGCAATATGTTAATTATTTTATGGGTAGGGGGGCCATTGCAATGGGCCAGGATATCTAAAGATTTAAAATAAAAACAATCTTGATGAAATCTTGAATTATATTTATTGCTTGCCTTTCTTTTGGGCTTTCTCCTAGGTTATGGTCGAGCAGTTGTAGTGCCAACTGTATTTTCCTTGTAAATTTCTAAATAAGCTCCATTGTCACTGTAAACAACTTTTTTCAATTTAAACAAACTGATACTGAGCATTGAAATAACAAACCACACATTTATTTAATTCCTAAGCAGATGTTTTTAATCTTTGGTATCCATTCAGTTATGCATTTAGTATAAAATGTTCCTAGCCAAAAATATAATGATATATTAAAAAAAATTTAGAATAATATAATTATAGTTAAAGATTTTTAGATAATCAAAAATAAAATTTGTTGGGCATTTTGATTTTAGCAAACAGGCCTTTTTTTTTTTGTTTTTTAAAATCCGTTTTTTTTTGTTTGTTTTTTAAAACCCGCTTTTTTTTTTTTTTTAATCCGTTTTTTTTTTTTTTTTAATCCGTTTTTTTTTTTTGGTTTTTTTAAAAACATTTTTGTATTTTTTTTGGGATTTTTTGTATTTTTTTTTTTTTTTTTGTGTTTTCTAAAAACAGGCCTCCTTTTTTAAATGTTGTTAAACAGGCATATCATTTAACAGAAAATAATAAAGAGAAGGCCCAGAATGGGGTCAGCAAACCAGTAAATGAAGGACATGATCGATGTTTTGGGGTTTCAAAAAGGGCATTTAGATTCGACCCAAAACATCAATCATGTCCTTCATTTCCTGCTGCATACGATCCAGCCGATTACGCATTTGATCGATCTCCCCATTCCAGGCCATTATTTGAGCAATTAGCCGTTGGGCACTGTCTGTGGTGAAATAGTCACTTGGACCTAAAGTGGAATGAAAAAAAAGATGTGTTTAGAAATATGCACACATACATAGTTTACCTTACCATAAAGCTGGTGTCTCAGACACTGACCTGGTGGGGTGCCCATGTCGCATACTTCATGAACATCCTCGGGGGTGGCGCTGTTGCTTGACTCAAGCACAACCAGATCACCTAAAATAGAGTAGAAAAATTACATAAAATAAAAGGCAGCCATGCATAGATTACCGTAAGCTGGTGTGTCAGACACTTACCTGGTGGGGTGCCCATGTCGCCCACCTCTCCTTCCTCCATATCCTCAGTGGGGCTTGGGCTGATTTCCCAAGTATGTTCTTTTGCTTGGGGGGGACTGGGTTCTTCTTGTTGGCTGAGTGATTTTTCCCCTATGTGAAGCAAAAAATTATTATACTTAGCACTAGGGATGAGCTTCGTGTTCGAGTCGAACCCATGTTCGGCTCAAACATCGGCTGTTCGGTCGTTCGCCGAATTGCGAACGATATGGGCCGTTCGCGCCAAATTCGTGTGGCGCGTCACGGCCCATAATTCACTGCGGCATCGCAGTGCATTGCTTCCTGATGATTGGCCAAGCATGCACTATGACCCGCATGCTTGGCCAATCACAGCGCCGCCTTAACAGAGAGCCATAATTGGCCAAAGCCAAGGAGGCTTTGGCCAATTATGGCTCAGGGGATTTAGTACACGCCCCACACTATATAAGGCCGCCTGCACGGCGGCCCTGTGCAGTGTGTTTCGGTGTGCTGAGAAATAGAGAGAGAGAGAGACAGTGTCATTTCATTTGAGTTAGCTAGATTAGGCAGGACAGTCAGTCAGTTAGCTGCACTTAAAGTGTATTGTGTGTATATATATATGTATCCCAGGTGTTGCATATATATATATATACACTGTATTCAGTTTAGCTAGATCCGTTCCTGTTATCTTCTAGACTATTTACATTTAGTGCAGTGCGTCCTGCTCACAGTGTTCAGCTAGATCCGTTCCTGTTATCTTCCTACTGACAGGCAGGCTTGTCTTGTTACAGTATTGTGAAGAAAATTTCTGGTGTTCTTTTGATCCTATTAGTACCACAGTCAGGCAGCTAGACTATTTACATTTAGTGCAGTGCGTCCTGCTCACAGTGTTCAGCTAGATCCGTTCCTGTTATCTTCTTACTGACAGGCAGGCTTGTCTTGTTACAGTATATAAAGCTACCTGAAGAAAATTACTGGTGTTCTTTTGATCCTGTTAGTACCACAGTCAGGCAGCTAGACTATTTACATTTAGTGCAGTGCGTCCTGCGCACAGTGTTTAGCTAGATCCGTTCCTGTTATCTTCTTACTGACAGGCAGGCTTGTCTTGTTACAGTATTTTGAAGAAAATTACTGGTGTTCTTTTGATCCTATTAGTACCACAGTCAGGCAGCTAGACTATTAACATTTAGTGCAGTGTGTCCTGCTCACAGTGTTCAGCTAGATCCGTTCCTGTTATCTTCCTACTGACAGGCAGGCTTGTCTTGTTACAGTATATAAAGCTACCTGAAGAAAATTGCTGGTGTTCTTTTGATCCTATTAGTACCACAGTCAGGCAGCTAGACTATTTACAGTTACAGGGGTGATAACCCTTCCCTATGTTTTCCAAAAAGCTTAAAAAAGATTTTTTGGCTGGAGCCCCTTAATATCCATACAAGACCCAAAGGGCCTAGTAATGGACTGGGGGGTACCCATGCCGTTTGTCTCACTGATTTTCATCCATATTGCCAGGACCCGACATTACATTAAACCCGCAAGCAGTTTTAAATGAGATTTTTTCCTTTAAAAATGACATTTGGTGCAGGGACTGTTCTAAACACGGGAAACACGCGTCACTTTACAGGCATACTATAGACACCCCCCAGGTACGATATTTAAAGGAATATTTCTCTTTTTTTTTTTTACTTTAAGCATCATTAAAATCACTGCTCCCGAAAAAATGGCCGTTTTTAAAAGTTTTTTTTGCATTGATACATGTCCCCTGGGGTAGCACCCGGGTCCCCAAACCCTTTTTAGGACAATACCATGCAAATTAGCCTTTAAAATGAGCACTTTTGATTTTGAACGTTCGAGTCCCATAGACGTCAATGGGGTTCTAACGTTCGTGCGAACTTTCGGTCCGTTCGCAGGTCCTGGTGCGAACCGAACCGGGGGGTGTTCGGCTCATCCCTACTTAGCACACAGATATTTTAGTACATAGTAATCTTCAAACATTTGGAGTGAAGTGGTGTACTAATTGTCTGTTTGTGTAGAGTTCCTAGTTGACTTAAAGATTTTAATTTCTAAAGACATATCGAGATAGATAGATATCTCGATATCTAGATATCAATATCTAAATATAGCTAAAAATCTTTTGATCTCTCTCTCTCTATATCTATAACTAAATATAAATCTAAATATCAAACAAAATCAAAATATAAAAATATATATTAATTTAAATATTAAAAAACAATTAAATACATTTCTATATCTATCTATATCTATATCTACCTATATCTATATATCTATATATATATATATACATACATATATACATATATATACATACATATATATATATAAATATATATATATATATTTATTTATATATATATATATATATATATATATATATCTATAGATATGTAATGAGGTTTATTAAAAGATCGTTTCAAACGATGCAAAAAATTGTATAGGAATGAAAAGCACATGGAGCAGTATACGAGGTAATCAACACAAGATGAAAATACAAGTACTTACATTTTTTCAGCACTTTACGGATCCGTCTGTACTGATCCGGCTCCCTGAGTTTGAGGTCAGACCATCTTTTTCTAATTTGATCCTTGGAGCGCTGTACCCCAAAATAAGCCTTTAAAGTCTTCACCACCTTCGCCATTATTTTGGCTTTGCGCAAATTTGGCCGGGCGTACGGCCAATACTTCCCATCATAGTCCTTTTTTTTAAGAATGGCCACCATTTCCACCATCTCTTTAAAGGACATATTGGAGGCCTTAAATCTAGGCCTCACAGATCTTGACTTTCCGGCCTCCGGGCTTTCTTCGCTACCTGAGGTAGTACACACCTGATGTGTCTCCGCCATTATTCACCCCACTACGCGCCGTAAATAAAAATGGGCGGAGAACATGAGTTAAAATCGAACGTCAGGGGCGGGCGACGCAGGCGGAGTTTCACACATGCGTAGTGTATAAAGAGGGGCCTTGTGCACGTGTCGTACGTACGTTCTGTGCGTAGAATTAAGGGGCGGAGAACATAAGTTAAAATTGAACGTCAGGGGCGGGCGACGCAGGCGGAGTTGCACACATGCGTAGTGTATAAAGAGGGGCCTTGTGCACGTGTCGTACGTACGTTCTGTGCGTAGAATTAAGGGGCGGAGAACATGAGTTAAAATTGAACGTCAGGGGTGGGCGACGCAGGCGGAGTTTCACACATGCGTAGTGTATAAAGAGGGGCCTTGTGCATGTGTCGTACATACAGTCTGTGCGTAGAGTCGAGGGTGGGTTATATGCGTAAACAAAAAGAACGTCAGGGGCGGGCCAAGTAGGCGTAGTATTACGCATGTGCATTGTATAAAGGGCTGTTACGTATTGTGTCGTACGTACGTTCTGTGCGTAGGTGATAGTGGACGCTACTAAACAAAGGTAATTTTAAATTTATACTTTTGGTCAAGACTTTGTAGCAAGCGGCCTATATGGCTTGACAGATTGATGAGGCCTACATAGGGATAAGATGATGAGGGTTTAGCACCTAATAAGTGTATTTTGTCTTGTGACTTTATCTTTTACAGACATTATGAATCCCCTATTTAAGGATCCAGAGTTCCTTACTGCTTTTATTTCTAAATATAGAGAGATGAGGAATTTGTGGGAGGTGAAACACCCTCAGTATTATGCAAAGCATGTGAGGAAGTCAACGCTGGAGAGACTTCTGTCCTTTGTCCAGGCAACCATACTGGAAGCAACAATGGAGACATTGCTCAAGAAAATTGGGGTCTTGAGGAACATGTATAAGAGGGAGCATAAGAAGATCCAGGAATCAATGAGATCAGGAGCATCAGCAGATGATGTTTATGTACCCAGGCTGTGGTACTACAATCAACTCCGTTTTCTTGATGACCAGACTGAAGCCAGGGAATCACTTTCAACCCTTCCCTCCACCCTTCCCTCCACCCTTCCCTGGGTTCAGTCTGGTCTGACAGAAGACGCAGGCTGTTGTAGTACCACAGTCTGGGGACATCTATATCATCTGCTGGTGCTGTTGATCTCTGGGATTCCTGGACCAGATTGTGCTCCCTTTTATATGGACTACTCAAGATCCCAATTTTCTTGTCCACAGACTTTTTCCAGCATTGACTTTATTTTATTTAGACCATGAATAAATGGATCTTTTTTGCGTTTATGAAAAGACTTTATGTGTTTTAGTTTAAATCATTGATTTTAGACACAATGTTAAATTAACAAGGGACAACAATCTCATTGAGTTTGCAAAAACACACCAAAAATACATTAATAATGTTAATAATGTTCGAGTGGTAAGTCTTAAAAAAAAAAAAAAAAGATACGTAACCAAAAACGGTTCTTTGAGTTAACTTTATATACAAAAAATAAAAAATCACTATAAAAACAAAAATAATAAAGGGTTCTTTGTGGTAACTTTACAAACATAAAAAAATAAATAAAAAAAAAAAATTAAAAATGGGTTCTTTGTGGTAACTTTACAAACACCAAAAAAAATAAACCAAAAAAATATAAAAATGGGTTCCCTGTGGTAACTTTGCAAACACAAAAAAATAAAAAAATATATAGATAAACAGAAAAAAAGTTCCACAACAATCATAAAATAAATATCTGGATAAAAATTACAAGAAAAGATGACTCCACCAAAAAAAAAAAGTGTAAAAAGTATTATTAGTATGGAAATATTGTTTTTAAAAAGCATACCATATCATTAATGAGATCAAAGAGAAAAAGAATCCAGAAATCAGTTTGGGAGAACTCTGTTTGAATATGAACAGCAAAACATCTTCGTTCTTTATAGCATTCGTAAAGAAGACATTAAATGCGCTGCATTCAACGATCACAGATTTTGCAGCGTGAGGAATGTGCTACCTACAATACGAACACTAGTTTTACTAGACCGAGTGCTTCCGTTTAGTTTTTGCTTATGAGCATGCGTCGTTTTTTTGTCCGTCGGACTAGCATACAGACGAGCGGATTTCGGGGTCTGTCGTAGTTACGACGTAAAGATTTGAAGCATGTTTCAAATCTAAAGTCCGTTGGATTTGAGGCTGAAAAAGTCCGCTGAAAGTCCAGAGAAGCCCACACACGATCGGATTACCAGCCAGCTTTAGTCCGTCGGCGTCCGTCGGACTTTTGTAGACGAAAAGTCCGGCCGTGTGTACGCCCCATTAGATCTTATATTGTGTCAGGGTGTAGGACACATGCAGAGGATCATACCATCACTGTGTTAAAGGCACTTGGACACTTTTTTAAAGCGCCTCTTATTTTTTCTGGATGCCTGTAGGAGGTTTGTGGTAGTTACAGGCACCTTGGATCAAATATTTAGTATATATATTTCAATTTAAAGGGGCGGCTCTACATTATTTGTGGGGAGTAATTTCACCACGTGGTTTATTTATTTATTATTTTTTTCACTTATAGGTTGTGGATTTTAGGGGGCGCGGTGGAGGTATTTTTTGTTTGAAGGGCGGTTTATCATTCATAATACCTTTATATATTAACTTACTGTGGTAGTGCGTAGCGTTCCCAGGAGATCACCGACCCGCCATCCTAATGAAGCAGGAGCCTGCCGACCGATGTATCTGGGGTAACTCCAGAACCCCTGGTACAGCTAGATATGTTTGAAGATCTAGCTTGTAGAGTGCTCAGGGCATCCTATACCCTAGAGATTAAAAGGGGAATTGTTCTCAAGACCTCTGTCACATCTAATAAGCTACTGGCTCACAACAGTGATGAGAGGGACTAGGGTGCCCCATGAAAGAAGGGAAAAGGTGTGAAAGGGGGAAGGACAGAGAAGGGATAGATTCAAGGAGGAGGTGAAGATCCCTCAGTGTACTGCGCTACTCCCGGAATTAAGGAAATGTTGCAGTGGATTGCCCAAGGTTCCCATATACCGTAAAATTTATCTAATTTATCATTGAGTTTTGCCACAATTTGTTCTTGGACCATGATCCAAGAGACCTTTCTCTTGAACCCAAGAAAGGATACACCAGTTTTTTTCCAGGCTTTGGCTACTGTTACTTTGGCTCCTAAGAGGATGAAATAGACTAGGGCCCGTGAGTGTCTGGGAAGAACTACGATATTGCTATTTAGAAAAGCTACCTGTGGGTTGGGGGTTATCGAGACTTTCGTGATTTTGCTGACTGTACTAAAGACTTTCCGCCAGAATGATCGAATGCGTGGACAGGACCACCAAGTGTGCAACATTGTGCCTTCCAACTCGCATCCCCTAAAACATAGGGGGGAGGACCCTGGGAAGATAATCGCTAGTCTAGCGGGGACATAGTACTATCGCGTCATTACCTTCACACTGGCCTCGATAAGAGAGACGTTAAGGATTCCCTTATAGGCTCTATTAAATGAGTTATACCATGGCTGTGTGGACCAAGAGATGTCCATTTCCTCCTCCCAGGCTCTAGCGTAGGCTGGTTTGTCTGTGTGTGACATTATAGCCGAGTAAATAAGGGAGATCCCCCCCCTCTGGACCTCAGTGTTAAAACACCAGTTTTCATAGGGGGTAATCGAAGGAAAATCTTTTTTGTGGGACCAGATCGATTTAAGGAAGTGGGAGATTTGGGAGAATCTGAAAACCTCAGACTCTGGCAAATCTAGTTTTTTTTCTGCAGTAAGATAACTTAATCGGACCATTAGGGGAGAGGAAGTGACCAATTCTATATATATTTGTCTGTCCACCATTGGAAATCTTTGATGGCTAACCCTGGTGAAAAGTCTGCATTGTGGAATAAATGGGCTAATGGTTTCATTGGAGAGGTCAGGTTATGGTGAGTGAGGAGTTTAGAGCACAGGGCCATAGAATGGGAGTGGGTAGGAGACATAATGGCAGGCCTGAGTTTCGGACTACACAAGAGGAGATAGTCAATAGTGTTCCTCGGAATGGCACATCTCTCCATCAAAAGCCATTCAGGCTTCTGTCTTTGTTAAAAGACCACCGAGATTTGGAACAATTGAGCCTCCCGGTAATATTCCCACAGGTCAGGCAATCCTAATCACCCTTGAGATTTCAGCCGATAAAAAGTCTTAGAAGGACATCTGTATCCCTTACGCCCCCACACAAATCGGGTGATCTCCGATTGAAATTTGCTAAGAACTTATCGGGATTGGGAGGGAACGGAATAAATATAACACCCGGGGGAGCAGGGTCATTTTCACAGCGTGAACCATACCCAGCCAGGACAGACCACATCTCGACCACCTCTCTAGGTCGCTCCTACATCTTTGAAATATAGGCGGGAAGTTGGCTTTGAAGAGACTATCTATCTCTGGGGTGATTTTAATGCCTAGATATGGGATTTCGGATCTGGCCCAAGTAAACTCAAAGTTATTAGAGATTTGAGTTAGTAGGTCTGGAGTGACTGTTATATTTAACGCTATTGATTTGGCCATGTTTACCTGTAGCCTGAGACTACACTAAAATTCCGTAGGATTTTGTAAATAGTGGGAGTAGACGTTAAGAGGGAGGTGACATATAAGAGGAGATCATCTGCATAGAGTGCACATTTATGCATTTATTTCTAATTGCAATTGCCAATGTTTCAATCGCAACCGCGAAGAAGAGAGGGGAGAGAGGGTACCCCTGTCTGGTACCCCTCCCTATCTTGAATGGTTCTGAGTATCTGCCCATGAGACGAACCTGGGCTGAAGGGGATGAGTAAAGGGCTTTAAACAGATTCAGGAAGTACGGTCCGAAGTCCCATCTCTGTAATATCATAGTAAGGTAGGACCAGTCTACTGAATCAAAGGCCTTGTGTAAATCTATGGATAGGAGGAATCCTGTTTGAGGAGAGCTCCCATCCCACCTAGATTTGAGTATAGAAACAACGTCTATTGTTCTGCGAATCTGGTCCGGGCCCTGTCTCCCAGGGATGAAGCCCACCTGATCTCCATGAATATAGTCTGCAATGAAGCTTGCTACTGTATTGGCCATAATCTTTGTCATTATTTTAATATCATTGTTTATAAGCAAAATAGGTCTATAATTACCCAACTCGCTGGGGTCTTTATCCGGTTTTGGAATAACTGAGATGTAAGCAGAATTGAGGTCTGAACCCAGGAGGGCTCCATCCCTGAGGGAGTTGAAAAACTTGGCCATATGAGGGGCCAAGCATGGACCGAATTTCTTGTAATAGCCTGTAGAAAAGCCATCCAGGGCCGAGCCATTTTTAAGGGAATTAATGGTGTCTAATATCTCTGTGGTAGAGAAAGGGCTCTCCAGGAGCTCCCTATGTTCTTTCGTTAGGGAGGGTAACGGGATATTATCGAGGAACTGGTCAGTTATCTGATTAGGGGGGTTTTTTGGGATTGTATAGCTTTGAATAGAAAAGGGAGAATTCTTCCATTATCTTTGTTGGGTTCTGAGTTAAGTCCCCAGAGGAGGTTTTAATTTTGGGAAATGCAAAGAACGTTGTTTAGGACTGAGCTTTGCAGCCAGTCTGGATCCCATCCTGTCAGTTTGGGAGTAAAATTTAGCCCCAGTCCACCTTAAATATTTTTCTGCTGCTGTCATCAGTGCAAGGTTGAGGAGAGCTCTAGAGCTGTCAAGGTCTCTTAGCGTCTCGTGAGTGGGGTGTGTCTTGTGCGACTGAACTAAAGTACGATATTCCGCTGTTAGTTTCCTTATGTCCGCTTTATGTTCAGCTTTGAGTTTCGAGGTTATCTGAATGATATGTCCCCTGATAACTGTTTTGTGGGCTGCCCATACCGTTAAGGGGGATGCAACGCTCGTTTGATTTAATCGGAAATATTCTTTGATGGCTGCTTCCAGAACTGAACACTGAATCGTAACGTTTAGAAGGGATTCCTGTAGGCGCCAACGGGGAGGTCCTCTTGGTCCTCCCGGTCTCCGGATCGTCATAGAGACCATCGAGTGATCAGATAGCGATGAGTCTAAAATTTTAGAGCTTAAGATAATTGGGATGGTATGTGACCTGGCGAAGATGTGGTCTATCCTGGCGAATGAATTATGTGGGGCGGAGAAATGGGTATAGTCTTTATTGTGTGGGTTGGTTTCCCTTCATACATCAATCAACCCTTCCTCATGGAGAAGATTAGCAATTTTGGTGCTTTGCTTAGAGGGCCTTTTTGGTTTCAGTTTCCCATTCGCTGACTTGTCCAAAGCAAAGTCAAAGGCTGTATTTGAGTCTCCTCCCATAATCACCGTCCCCTACAGGTGCAGACGTATTGTACTTAACATAGAATTAAAGAAAAATTTTTGTCCCTTGTTAGGTGCATAGTAAGAAGCAAAAGTGAAAAGTTTGCCATCTACATGTCCTGACACTACTAAAAAACGGCCTAGCGGGTCAACTAAAACCTCCGGCTGTGACAGATTGATGTGTTTAGCAAAACAGACGGCTACTCCCTTGGTTTTATTTTGAGCTGATGCCAAAAAGAATTGGGGGTAGTGCTGGTGTAGAAATTTGGGAGTATAGGAGGCTGGAAAAAGTGTCTCTTGTAATAGTAAGATGTCCGAGTGCATTGAGTGGTAGGATTGGAAAAGTTTTCTATGTTTGATAGGTGAGTTCATCCCCTGCGTGTTGTGTGAGATCATTTTGAGGCGTGAGGGAGAGTTGTTTGTATCAGCCATGGTCCAGAGGGGGGGCGAGCAACCCCAACTTCCGCTGCTTACCTTTGAGTCGCTGGGCAGGTCCACCCAGAGACCCAATTCGGTGTGATGTCAACCCGATCGAGCCCGGGAATTGGGATCCGGAGACCTCCCGATGTCCAAGAGAGCCTGTAGTAAGATGTGAGAGAAGAGACAGAGGGGGGGAGAGAAGGAGGTGAAGAAAGAAATGAAGAGAGAGAAGCGGGTTAAACCATGAAGCATGTGAGCCAAATCTTTACTATAATAGACCATTTGCTGAAAATAAAAAACATTGGGGTCCCCTGACCCTGCCGAACCCCAGAGGAAGAAATGGTGAGACATTTCCACCCCAACCAAAAAGTGGACTGGTGAACCCTAATTAAGGGACACCAAAGAGAGACCAGGATCTCCTAAGAAAGCCTGGGCCCTAAGGGAGGCGCACTGAGTCCACCACAGCCCCTGCACCTCATAATTTGCTAACTGAAGACTACCCTCTAGTCTATGATGGACATATGACAGAGCGTCCTAAATCAGAGAAAGTAAGAAAATCAAAATGCAAAATGGAATAAACGTAAGAATAAAACCTTATATTAATTACAAAAAACAAAGCCTAACAGGAGACTTTTTCTAGAACCCGAGATCCCTTCATGACTCCCGGCCCTAATAGCCAGGTGACCGTATGATAAAGGAGGTAGGTCAGCCCCGTGAATGCCATAGAGTACTGTCCCGTGCATCAACACTACTCTGGGACTGTCCCCCCTGTCCAAAAAGGAAAACGCAGTCATGAACAAAACCGTTGACAAAATGTAACATGTGAGCAATAAAAAGAAAAAGGAAAAAAGGTATTAAACCCGACTGGGTTTGAAGTGCGTGAAAAATAGGGGATTATTCCCCACTCCGTAGAACTAAGAGTGAACAGTACCGATCGGGGCCCCGATCAGTGGGCAGGAGGATGAAGGTCATGGAGGAAGATTCTATTTAGATCGTTTGGTGTTCTGTTTCAGCCAGGAGGGTTGCAGCGGGCTAGCTGCTGGAGGTCTTTTCGTGGATGATGATGATGTCCCTCTGCTTGCTTGCGTGGAAGATGGCTCCTGTGGAATCAGGCCTAGCTGCTGCAGGAGACGTTCCCCTTCTGCAAAAGTGGAGAAAGTGTAATTTCTATTTTTGAAAGAGAAGTTCAGTCTCAGTGGGAAGGACCACCTATAAGCAATGTCCCTGTCCAGCAACAGTTCAAGTAGAGGTTTTAGAGCCCTTCTTTTCTGCACCGTATAGGGGGATAAATCCAAAAAGATCTGGATTTTATGTCCGAGCAGCGTTAAGTTGTCTGCGTACCTGGCTTTCTTCATTACCTCTTCCTTCACGGTGTTAAAGTGAGGCTTCACTATTATGTCCCGTGGTAAGCCATCAGAGCGGGAGGTTGTAGAGCTCTGTGGGCCCTGTCCAATTCAAGGCGGTGTTCTGCGATCCCAGGGATGAGGTCTTTTATAAGAGTTTTGATAGCCATATGCATCTCTTTTACAGATTCTGGGAGCCCTCGGACCCTGAAGTTGTAGCGTCTGGACCTATTTTCAAGGTCGTCTATTTTCGCCCAGGCGGTCTCAAGCTGATCCTGAACCTCTTGAAGCCTAGCAGTGTTTTGGTTAATCCGAGCCCCCGCCTGGTCGGCCTTTTTCTCAATAACGTCAGTTCTCATCCCAATCTGTTGCAGGTCAGCATGGATGGATGACGTTATCTGCTCTGCATTCTGTGCCAAACATTTGGATAACATGTGTGCAAAGGCTTCCATCATAGAGGGAAAGTCTGTGGGAGTGGGTGCTGCCTCCTGTGCTTCAGTGACAGAAAGCAGTAATCCTGTGTGAGGATCTATCATGGAGGTGGATGGGAGCCCTGAGTTTATTCTAGATAGCAGGGATTCCGTGGAGGAAGGTGAAGCGCTCTGGGGCTGTAGATGGTGTACAGTACCTGGAGATGGAGCTGGGGTCAGGTCCTGGTCGGCAATGGAGTCTTCCTCTGTCTTAGCTATGTGAGGGCCTCGTGGAGTGGCCGCCATCTTGCCATAGCTGACTGGACCCATAGCGGCCTTCATTTGGCTCATCAGGTTGCTTCTGGCATGCCCCACTGACATCGGGAAGGTCCCTGGTGTGTCCCCCACAGGATGGGGTCGGTCAGCTCCTGAGGCTAGGGAAAGGCCATGGTGGAGCGGAGCTTCAGCAGCCGGAGACCATCTTGGACACTGCCATGCATGCGCCCTCCTCAGATGCAAATTTTAGTCCAACATGTGCTCTGATAGCTGTTTGCTTCTTTCAGTCTCTAAGATGGAGTCTGAGTTCCCAGGATGCACTTGTTTCTCTTCCTTAGACTGAAGAATAATGGGAACTTTTGTTAAAGGTGAACCGTTTCTAGTTTCAGCAAAAACAGTAAATTTACCACTGGCTCGATCTTGTGGTCAAATCTGATTTTTTATTTTTTTTGAAAAGCCAGTGGAGTGCAAAACACACCCAAAAACTTCCACCGGGTGCCAAAAAAAGTGCACACACATAAAGAGTGAAACACAAAAACGTGCAGCGGGTGTTACACTGATCCTTCACTAGGGAAGGACCTTACCCTAATCCCCCTGGGGCGTTAGGCTCCAGACAGGGACTGAGGTACTTCTCTTGGGTCCATCTGGCCGAAAGCAGGCGGACCACTGTTCTCTGGAAGGTCTGCTGAAACAGACCCACACAAGTACTAGGTGGGACTCCACCGAAGGGAGACCCCATGAGAGAGGGCAAACCAAGCCAGAAGGCCTTTGTCCGCCACCACCCAAGACTTTCAGAGTAGGCCAGAGGACCCACACCCTACTCATCACACAGTGACAAACGTGTATACACACCAAACAAAAAAATACAAAAAAGTGACAAACACAGGGATAAATAAAAAGAAAGTGGGGAGAAGGATGATGGGAGAGTGAAAAGTGACCATTGTGTAATACAATGGCCAGCCCTCCGGCCAAGAACAAAAATTTCCCCTGGTCCTAACCAAAAGTTTCAGCCCTAGAGGCAGGTGCGAAAAACGTGTGTTGCGGTGAAGTGACCATGGTGCCATAAATCAAGTGCTAAAACACTGTGACTGTATGGCACCACTGAACTGCCACTTCAGGGACACATTCACCACTGGCATTTCGTGTGCAACCCTACCCCTCAGCCCAGACCACAGCAGCCCCTACCCCAGCCAGGAAGGCCTGGAGTTCTGTAAGCTTGGTGAGAGCCCTTTACCATCAGGCCTCACCGTCGTTCCATCCCTCCTACCTAATTACATTCGGGAAATACTAACCACTCCCCCACCGAAGGAGAAGTCAGTGTTTTCTCCTGAAAGACTGACCGGAGCTAGAGCTACCCCAATCTAGGCCAGAAGGCCAGGGACCCGACCCTCTGGGTCAGACCCAGTGGTTCTCAATCACCATCAGAAGGCTTCCCTTTCGACTACAAACCACTCCAGGTTACCCTTACACCAGCAGGTTTTGCATAGCCTCCGCCATCCCTAATACCACTTCGCCGTAGATCAGGGACAGAAGCAAGCGCCACCTCCTGGCAACTGAACAGATACTACACTTGATCTTAGCCAAAAGGCAGAGAAGCGGCCAAATCTGGTCAAATCTGATATTGCAGGCAAAACAACTTAATTAATATCCTGCTGGAGGCAGAACACTGCATATGTAGTAAAGCATGCTTGTTATACTCACTGTGCACCCTAAGGAGTTAATCCTCTGCATTGTGTAAAAAGGCTGATTGATCCTGTCTTCTCTGATCCACCACTTCTTTTACTGTCCCCAATCCATCTCCTGATAGTACAGAGGTTTGGAGGCACCCTGCACATGCTTAGTTTGGTGTGTGTTGCTAGAGATGTTTTTTTTTTTTGGGGGGGGTGCATGTGATCAGCACATGGCCAATCAGCACTGCCCAGACAGAGAATCGGGGAAAATGCAGCCTCATAGGTCTGTCAGAGGAGAATGAAAAATCCTCCTACAAGCTTTAACTAGTGCTCGGCCAGACAATGATAGAAGTCACAAGACTGCTATATACTGCTCAAGCGAAAAGGTGTTTAGCAGTTTTTATATTTACTAAAATAATTGCATTTTCATGTTCTGTGTACTGTGGGAGACCAGATATAGTGAATGCAGGGTCCTGGGTTTGGCAACACTTTACTTAAACAAGCTGGCATTAGAAACTGATTGACAACCATGCACAGCTGCACCAGATTCTGAGTACACCAGTGTTAGTAAATCCCCCAATGTGTGTGTGTTCAGGGCTGCACACACACCCTTTACATCTCTCAAACTCAGCTGTGTCCATACATCCACTGTGTGTCCATATATACATATAGGCTGCCTTCACGTAGCTCCAGGCAGCTCCAAACACATACATAAATGACTCAATCACACTGTACAGGCCTCCATGTCCATGTAAATCAAGCCTAAAGCCCTGTACACACGATCAGACTTTCCGACGGGAAGTGTTGGATGTCAGGCTGTTGTCGGAAAATCCAAAGGAAAACAATGTGGGTATATGCTGAGGTGTGATTAGAAGCATATAAATAAAGCAGCAAACACCGCCAAGAGACAAACAGCAAAGATATAAATAAGAAAGATGCTGCGCTAAACTTATATGTATATAAGTGAGGACTGTATCAATAACTCACATAAAATAAACAGTGAAGTGTTAAATATCATAAAAAAATATGTGACAAAAAAAGTGTAATAATCAATGATAAAGTAAATCTGGCATGGGCAATATCAATTCAGGACATTAAAGAAATCCAAAAAGAGACAGTCCATACAGATAGCAAAGTTCTGTATGGTGTATCCAAGTGATGAGAAATTAAGTGCTCAAAAAAGGAAAGCTGGCAGCACCACCACCCTTAGGAATGAGGCTTACCGGAATTCACAGACCTGGAGAGGCTTATACCTCTCAGATTGTGATTAGCTTGTGATAGATGCCCAAAGAGATGCAGTTAGTCCCTGTTCCAAAGCGGTTTAACTGCAGACTTTCAGCTTTAATGTGAGGGTATTTACATCCAAATCAGGTGAACGGTGTAGGAATTACAACAGTTTGTATATGTGCCTCCCACTTTTTAAGGGACCAAAAGTAATGGGACAGATTAACAATCATCCACCAAACTTTCACTTTTTAATACTTGGTTGCAAATCCTTTGCAGTCAATTACAACCTGAAGTCTGGAACGCATAGACATCACCAGACGCTGGGTTTCATCCCTGGTGATGCTCTGCCAGGCCTCTACTGCAACTGTCTTCAGTTCCTGCTTGTTCTTGGGGCATTTTCCCTTCAGCAAGTGAAATGAATGCTCAATCGGATGCAGGTCAGGTGAATGACTTGGCCATTGCATAACATCCCACTTCTTTCCCTTAAAAAACTCTTTGGTTGCTTTCGCAGTATGCTTCGGGTCATTGTCCATCTGCACTGTGAAGTGCAATGAATTCTGAAGCATTTTGCTGAATATGAGCAGAAAATATTGCCCGAAACACTTCAGAATTCATCCTGCTGATTTTGTCAGCAGTCGCATCATCAATAAATACAAGAGAACCAGTTCCATTGGCAGCCATTCATGCCCACACCATGACACTGCCACCACCATGCTTCACTGATGAGGTGGTATGCTTTGGATCATGAGCCGTTCCTTTCCTTCTCCATACTCTTCTCTTCCCATCACTCAGATACAAGTTGATCTTGGTCTCATCTGTCAATAGGATGTTGTTCCAGAACTGTGAAGGCTTTTTTAGATGTTGTTTGGCAAACTCTAATCTGACCTTCCTGTTTTTGAGGCTCACCAATGGTTTACATCTTGTGGTGAACCCTCTGTATTCACTCTGGTGAAGTCTTCTCTTGATTGTTGACTTTGACACACATACACCTACCTCCTGGAGAGTGTTCTTGATCTGGCCAGCTGTTGTGAAGGGTGTTTTCCTCACCAGGGAAAGAATTCTTCGGTCATCCACCACAGTTGTTTTCCGTGGTCTTCCTGTTCTTTTGGTGTTGCTGAGCTCACCAGTGCGTTCTTTCTTTTTAAGAATGTTCCAAACAGTTGATTTAGCCACACCTAATGTTTTTGCTATCTCTCTGATGGGTTTGTTTTGTTTTTTTCAGCCTAAAGATGGCTTGCTTCACTGATAGTGACAGATCTTTGGATCTCATATTGAGAATTGACAGCAACAGATTTGAAATGCAAATAGCACCCTTGAAATGAACTCTGGACCTTTTATCTGTACCTTGTAAATGGGATAATGAGGGAATAACACACACCTGGCCATGGAACAGCTGAGCAGCCAATTGTCCCATTACTTTTGGTCCTTTAAAAAGTGGGAGGCACATATACAAACTGTTGTAATTCCTACACCGTTCACCTGATTTGGATGTAAATCTCCTCAAATTAAAGCTAAAAGTCTGGAGTTAAAGCACATCTTGTACGTGTCATTTCAAATCCATTGTGGCGGTGTATAGAGCCAAAAAGATTAGAACTGTGTCGATGTCACAATATTTATGGACCTGACTGTATATGACATAATCTCTCCCCTGTCCTGCCCTGACCTGGCCACCTCTGTCTACAACAGTTCACTCTCATCATCACTAGATGCACTTGCTCCTCTAACCACACGCAGAATCAGGCCCCGACCATTACAACCCCGGCAATCTGACAACACTAGACATCTCAAGAGACATTGCCTTGCTATTGAACGACTGTGGCGTAAAACCAAATGCCTGCAAGACTTCACCCTTTATAAATCTGCCCTTCTAAAATACAATTCATGCCTCCATGCTGCCAAACAAGCCTACTTTGTCTCTCTTAATAATTCCTTGTCATCCAGTCCCCGTTGGCTCTTCTAAACCTTTAACTCTCTGCTTTGTCCCCCACCCCCTCTACCCACTAACTCACTCACTGCCCAAGAGATTGTCAATCACTTCAAAGACAAGATTGATGCAATTTGTGAGGACACCTCCACTATGCGTCCATCTTCCCCACCCAACATACCTTGCCTAACAGCACATTCAACACTCTCCTCTTTTGAATTGGCTACTACTGAAGAGGTTACAAAACTTTTTTAGATGCCCACCTAACCAATTGTCCCCTGGATCCTGTTCCCTCACAACTACTACGGTCACCCTCTTCTTCTATCCTATGCTCCCTCATTCACATCTTCAATCTCTCCCTCTCTAGTGGCACCTTCCCCTCCCCTCTAAAACATGCACAAATCACTCCCATTCTTAAAAAGCCCTCACTGGACCCTACCAACCTGAACAATTTAAGACCCATCTCATTGCTCCCATTCACCTCTAACCTTCTGCAACGCCTGGCAAAAATTATGGAAATTATGGAAAAATTATCACTCATTAAGTCAATGCCTCAGAGACTGCAAGCAGTTATAAAAGCCAGAGGTGATGCAACAAAGTACTAGTGATGTGTTGGAGTGTTATTTAGTTTGTTTTTCATGATTCCATATTTTTTTCCTCAGAATTGAGTGATTCCATAATTTATTCCCTGTGCTTGTTCTATAAATCTAACTGTTATTGGCCACCACAGTTATTTTTCTTAATTTCTTTTAGTGTTTCTTCAAGCCAGAAAGTTGCCATTTGAAATGCCTTTAGTTTTTGGCCATGTCTGTTATCTGCTTTTTTTCTACAACAATAAACAACTGAAGGAACATCCTCAGGAACTGGTGATTCTATAATTTTTGCCAGGAGTTGTAGAACACTTAGTCTACAACCGTCTTACCTAATACCTCAGTGAAAATAACCCTCTTGACCCTTTACAGTCTGGCTTTTGCGCACAGCACTCCACAGAAACTGCCTTACTAAAACTCACTAACGATTTAATAACTGCTAAAACCAACAGCCAGTACTCCATACTCCTACTACTTGACCTCTCTGTGGCCTTTGATACTGTTGACCACCTGCTCCTTCTCAATAAACTACATTCCCTTGGCCTCTGAGATTCTGTTCTATCCTGGTTCTCTGCCTTTTTATCACAGCGCTCCTTCAGTTTCACCTACAACTATGTCTCCTCCTCTCCATTGCCCCTTTCTGTGGGGGTCCTCCAAGGCTCTGTTCTTGGATCCCTTCTCTTCTCTATCTACACCTCCTGCTCCTCCCTTGGTCACTTGATAACTGCCCACAGCTTCCAATACCACTTATATGCTGATGACACCCAAATCTATCTGTCTACGCCTCACCTCACTCCTTCAGTCTCCTCTTGCATTATTAACTTACTAACTGACATATCAGCATGGATGTCGCACCACTTCCTTAAACGAAATCTCTCTAAAACTGAGCTATTAATATTCACCCCCCCCCCCCCGCCCGTGCCCCCCTCCATGACTTTTCCATCAAAATCAACAATGCAACCATCAATCCCTCCCTTCACGCCAGGGTACTAGGTGTAATCCTAGACTCTGACTTGTCATTTCAGCCTCAAATCCAATCGTTGTCAAAAGTTTGTAGAATTCACCTCCTTAACATCTTTAAAATTCGCCCCTTTTTAACAAATGAAACCACCAAGCTCCTCATTCACTCCCTTGTTATCTCTCGCCTTGACTATTGCAACTCCCTTCTCATTGGTCTGCCTCTCCATAGGCTATCCCCTCTTCAGTCTATCATGAATGCTGCTGCCAGACTTATCCACCTTACCTCAGTGTCTGCCAACCCTCTCCTCCAATCCCTACACTGGCTCCCAATCACTCAGCGAATTAAATTCAAAATACTAACCACAACATACAAAGCCATTCACAACTCTGCCCCCAGCTACATCACCAATCGTGTCTCCAAATATCACCCAAATCGTCCTCTCCACTCTTCGCAAGACCTCCTACTCTCAAGCTCTCTAGTCTCCTCCTCTCATGCTCATCTCCAGGATTTCTCCAGAGCCTCTCCCATCCTCTGGAACTCTCTACCTCCACTTGTCCGGATATCCCCTACTCTTGCTACCTTCAGGCGATCCCTGAAAACTCATCTCTTCAGGAAAGCCTATCACGTCTCTAACTAATCTTTTACCACTTCCACCAGCTCATTTCCCACAGTTACAACCTTTTGTACCACCTGCCCCACCCTATAAGATTGTAAGCTCTTTTGAGCAGGGCCCTCTTAATTCTTCTGTATTTTATTGTATTATAACTGTATTGTCTCCCTTTTTCATCACCAAAGCTAAGAGGTCAATTACCCTCCCATGGGTCTATAGTCTGGACGGACCACCATCAGGTAGTGCTGAACCAGCTTATTGAGGTGTTAACTCATACTCCAGTGATGGGTTATCCTGACTACAGCAAATCCTTTGTTCTGCGCTGTGAAGCCTCGCAAGAGGGACTGTAGGAGCTGTGTTGTACCAAGAGCAGGAGAAAAAGTTAAAGGTAATTGCTTATGGGTCTAGAATTCTAACACCTGCCGAGAAGAACTATCATATGCATTCGGGGAAACTAGAGTTCCTAGCGATGAACTGGGCCATATGTGATAGGTTTCCAAGACTACCTATACTAAATATACTACTGTCCAGCCTTTGTAGTATATACTGACAATAACTTATGTCTTTAATTTCACCATCAAGTATTGTCCAGGAAAGGGAAATGCAGATGCGGATGTACTTTCACGTATGCCATTAAGTCCTGAACAATACATGCAACAGTGTTCACAAGAAGTGGACCCCAAAATTACCGGGTGCATAACCCAAGCACTTCAAGTACGTCAGAAAGAAGAAATGCCTTGGCTGTATCTAATAACCATTGCCCATACAATGTCAACTGTAGATGTTACCCAAAAGAAGGTAGCTCAAATACCCAAAGGGACCATAAGGACAGCCCAAAAAGAAGACTCTGTGATTGGCCCAGTGTGGAAGTACAAGAACCAAAACCGGTTCCCATCAAAACAGGAACAACAAGGTGGACCAATCGAACTCTTCATACTAATGAAGCAATGGACCAAACTATACCTCGACGAAGATGGAATCTTGAGACGAAAAACGTCATCAGTTTCTCAACTAGTGTTGCCCAAGTTGTATCATAAATTGGTGTTGAAAGAATTACACGAAGAAATGGGACACTTAGGAGTCGAAAGGACTGTCAACCTGATCAGAGAAAGATTCCTTTGGCCACATATGCAGAGAGACACTGAGCATTACATCAGCCACTAGTGCACTTGTCTGAAAGACAAACGCCCACATAAGCCTACTGAACAATATTGCCACCACTTATCCTTTTGAGCTGGTCTCCATTAACTTTCTCTATCTTGAGACTTGCAAAGGAGGTTATGAGTACAAATTAGTGGTAATCGACCAATTCACCAGGTTTGCTCAGGCCTACGCAACCAAAAACAAGTCAGCAAAGATTGTTGCCGACAAGATATTCAGTGATTTTGTCTTGAAGTTTGGATTTCCTACCAGAATTAACCATGACATGGGTAAGGAATTTGAAAACCCATTGTTATTGGCATTAGGGAAACACTGCCACATCCAGAACTCACACAACTCCATATCATCCAGAAGGCAATAGACAATTGAAGGATTTAATCGTAGCCTGTTGTCTATGCTTCGGACACTGTCGTCGGATTCCAAGATAGACTGGAAAAGTTCACTTGCACAGGTAATACATGCATACAATTGCACCAAAAGTGAAGCTACGGGATATTCTCCATTCTTTCTACTGTTCGGAAGGTCCCCAAGATTACCCATAGATAGCATGTTTGACACTCCAGTAAAGGAAAAATACAAGACTCACTCCAAGTATGTGAAAGCGTGGACAGATAGGATGACTGAGGCCTATCAGGTTGCTTCAAAGGTAGCTACTCAAGCTGCACAAAGAGGAAAAGAACATTATGACAAGAAGAATCATGGAGTTGAACTCTCACCTGTCAGCGGAGTTCTTGTAAGAAATCTTACTGAAAGCGGAGGACCAGGAGAACTGAGATCGTTCTGGGAAGATGCTGCACATGTTGTCCTTAGGAGAACGTGTGACGATAGTCCAGTGTACGAGGTCAAGCCAGAAATTGGAAAAGGCCGAACAAGGATTCTACACCGCAATTTGTTATTGCCATGTGATTACCTACCCATCAACCAAGGTCAGAAGATACCTGGCAGACCCAGTGCCAGAACACAAGGCAGAGTTCAAAAGACTACTCAACCATCCACACAGATATCTGAGGGAGTATTAGAAGATGAATCTGACCATGAACAAGAGCAATGGAGATCGTTCATTCCTGTAACTCAGAGAGACCACACAAGGGAAGACACAGAGTTGAATCCAGAAGCAGCAGAGTTCTACCCTTGTCAGCTTGAAACGAGTGAGGGAGTTGCAGAGGAAAGTACAGAAGAAGCTACAGCAGAAGTTACAGAAGAAGCCACAGCAGAAGATACAGTGGAAATTACAGAGGACGAGCCTGTGGGTCAACCTGAACAAATTGCATGTTCACCAGGAAAGCCAACAGAGACAGTTGACAGTGACGAAGGTGAGCATGAGCACGCTTCAGATGCCCTTCCTCTATGCAGGATCCAGCCCAGCAAGAACAGGAGACAACCAAAGGTTCTGACTTATGACACTTTGGGTCAAACCAGTAGTGTTGCCAGAAATGCAGCTGTACAGGTCATAGACTGTATTCATACACCACCTGTTTGCCCTAGCTGGTATTTAAGCCCAGAATGTTTTGCTGAGGACTCTAAAAGCTGGTAAAAGTAGTCATGCCTATTATGCTATGGTCTAATAATGTTTTTTATGTTAGAATTGTTTACTTACTGTATGTCAAAGATGTTAGGTGTTATTTTCTGTAGTTAACAAAAGAAAATGTCTTGCACTCTCACTGCAGAGATTCCAGGTCAAGCAAAAATAGCTTCAAGTGATGGGACTAGGTAGTTAAGGTAAAGTCGGCCGACAACAAAAGGGTAGAGAGTTTAAGGTGGTTACACTGTACTGAATTGGTAAAGTACCATGGGTATTCCACCTTATTGAAAAAAGGACAGAAGTAATAAGGTGTCCCCTAGTTTCCCCATCACACCTCATCTTCTCAATAACCTGCACAAACCTTTGTTGTAGAGGTTTACTACTTAGTTGGCTATATGCAACAATATCTCACCAGATACATGAGCGCTCTGGACCTAGTGGGAAGCTGTGATATAACTGGGAGTAGATGTTGCAGGGAGGATGGTCCCTCCAGTAATTGGATTACTACTTAACTTTGGTTCCCTATGGTTATTGTGAGATGGGGAAAGGAATTGTTCTTATACTAAAATCTGCGTCTGTCTGGGCCGACATAAAATTTTTGTGGGGAAGAGTGTAAGGGATGTCAAAACCAGGTACCCCATAAAAAAGGATTATAGTTTTGTCATGGAGAAAGTAAAACTCATGGCATGACATAAAGCACATTCTAATGGGACCTTTACTAATAAGAAGGGGAACCAAAAGACTAACCTTTGTTTCTGGTGGGAACACAATAGCAGTTGCTACCCAGTCTATCAGTCTTAAGGTCATCTGTTTGTGTCATTGCAGGTAAGAGGGCACATATTTAAGGCTATAAACAGGGTGGAAGTGATTTCATTTATATCCACGTGATCAGTAAAGGCTGCTGTGTGATTAACTAACATATCAACATATTAAATAGTACAATTGGTTATTATTTACTATGAGGACATTATTCCAGTATATGTGAATGTTATTGATATAGATATGTATTAGTTTGTATGAACACAATAGCAGTTGCTACCCAGTCTATCAGTCTGAAGGTCATGTGTTTATGTGATTGCAGAAACTTTTTAATAAAAACACTTCTGGTTTCACCCGGCCCGCTCACTTTGGACATTGGAATTATTGACCATTAGGGATGAGCCGAACACCTCCCCCGGTTCGGTTCGCACCAGAACCTGCGAATGGACTGAAAATTTGTGCGAACTTTAAAACCCCATTAAAGTCTATGGGACTCGAACGTTCGAAATCAAAAGTGCTAATTTTAATGGCTAATTTGCATGGTATTGTCCTAAAAAGGGTTTGGGGACCCGGGTCCTGCCAAAACGGCTGTTTTTTCGGGAGCAGTGATTTTAATTATGCTTAACCACTTGACAACTGGGCACTTAAACCCCCTTCCTAACCAGACCAATTTTCAGCTTTTGGTGCTCTCACATTTTGAATGACAATTACTCAGTCATGCAACACTGTATCTATATGAAATTTTTGTCCTTTTTTTCACACAAATGGCGCTTTCTTTTGGTGGTATTTAATCACCGCTGGGTTCTTTATTTTTTGCGCCGTAAAAGAAAAAAGACCGAAAAATCTGTAAAAAAATACATTTTTCTTCATTTCTGTTATAATATTTTGCAAATTAGTAATTTTTCTTCATATATTTTGGCCAAAATTTATACCGCTACATATCTTTGGTAAAATTAACCCAAATCGGTGGATATTATTTGGTCTTTGTGAAAGTTATAGAGTCCAAAAGCTATGGTGCGAATATCTGAAAATTGATCACACCTGAAGTACTGACGGCCTATCTAATTTCTTGAGACCCTAACATTCCAGAAAAGTACAAATACCCCCCAAATGACCCCTTTTTGGAAAGAAGACATTCCAAGGTATTTAGAAAGATGCATGGTGAGTTTTTAGAAGTTGTCATTTTTTCCCACAATTCTTTGCAAAATTAAGGTTTTTTTTTTACTTTTTTTTTTTTCCCACAAATTGTCATATTAGCAGGTTATTTCTCACACACCGCATATGCATACCACAAATTACACCCCAAAACACCTTCTGCTATTACTCCCGAGTATGGCGATACCACATGTGTGAGAATTTTACACACCGTGGCCACATACAGAGGCCCAACATGCAGGGGAGCACCTTCAGGTGTTCTGGAGCACCCAGGCCAATTCTGACATTTCTCTCCTACATGTAAAAATCATCATTTATTAGCTAGAAAATTACATAGAACACCAAAACATTATATATGTTTTTTTAGCAAAGACCCTAGAGAATACAATGGCGGTCATTGCAACTTTTTATCTCGCACGGTATTTGCACAGCAATTTTTTTAACGCGTTTTTTTTGGAAAAAAAACTGTTTTGTGCTTTACAAAAACCAAAACAGTAAAGTTAGCCTAATGTTTTTGCATAATGTGAAAGATGAAGATACCTCGAGTAAATAGATACCCAACATGTCACCTTTCAAAATTGCACGCGCTTGTGGAATGGCGCCAAACTTTGCTACTCAAAAATCCCCATAGGCGACGCTTTAAAATTTTTTACTGGTTACATGTTTTGAGTTACAGAGGAGGTCTAGGGCCAAAATTATTACACTCGCTCTACCGATCGCAGCGATACCTTACATGTGTGGTTTGAACACTGTTTTCATATGTGGGCGGGACTTACGTATGCGTTTGCTTTTGCATGCGAGCATGCAGGGACAGGGGCGCTTTAAAAAAATTTTTTTTTTTTTATTGCTCATTTTACTTTATTTATTTTAGTTTGATGCTTTTTTCCAAAAAAAAAAATTTTGACCACTTTTATTCCTATTACAAGGAATATAAACATCCTTGTAATAGGAATATGGCATGACAGGTCCTCTTTACAGTGAGATATGGGGTCAATAAGACCCCACATCTCACCTCTAGGCTGGGAAGCCTGAAATAAAAAAAAAAACAAAAAAACATTCTGGCTTCGATCATAGCGGTGAGTCGGTAGAAGCGCGGGAGGGGGGGACATCTCCTCTCACCTCCCGTAAGAACGATCAAGCAGTGGAACAGCCGCTATGATCATTCTCATGGTGTATGGAATCGCCGGCTGAAAAAGCTGATATCTGAATGATGCCTGTAGCTGCAACCATCATTCAGATATCCCCGCACAAAGTCAAGGACGTTGTATGACGGCCGGCGGGCGGGAAGTGGTTAAAACGCTTTTTTTTTTTTTAACACAAAGTTGTCCATTTATACAATATTTCTACCACATAACATGTACATACCAAAAATGACACCCCAAAATAGATTCCCCTGCTACTCCTGAGTACGGTGATACCACATGTGTGAGACTTCCACAGCCTGGCCACATACAGAGGGCGAGTACAGCTGAGCATGGCTCAGCATGGCAGGGTATGGTGGGGTATTGCGGAGTATGGTGGGGTATTGCGGAGTATGGCGGGGTATTGCGGAGTATTGCAGAGTATGGCAGAGTATGGCGGGGTATTGCAGAGTATGGCGGAGTATGGCGGGGCATGGCGGAGTATGGCGGGGCATGGCGGAGTATGGCGGGGGCATGGCAGAGTATGGCGGGGGCATGGCAGAGTATGGCGGGGGCATTGCAGAGTATGGCGGGGGCATTGCAGAGTATTGTGGGGGCATTGCAGAGTATTGTGGGGGCATTGCAGAGTATTGTGGGGGCATTGCAGAGTATTGCACAGCATTGCAGAGTATTGTGGGGGCATTGCAGAGTATTGCACAGCATTGCAGAGTATTGTGGGGGTATTGCAGAGTATTGCACAGCATTGCAGAGTATTGTGGGGGTATTGCAGAGTATTGCACAGCATTGCAGAGTATTGTGGGGGTATTGCAGAGTATTGCACAGCATTGCAGAGTATTGTGGGGGTATTGCAGAGTATTGCACAGCATTGCAGTGTAGTGGGGATGGCTGAGCATGGATGGATGGATGGCTGGATGTCTCTGTGCAGCGCTGTGGGCACTATACATACAGCCCACAGCGCTGCAGACATCCATCCATCCCCCTCCCTGCTCACAGTGTACCGCCCCCAGGCCCTATATACTCTGAACAGCAGTATACAGGCGGTGCAAACAAGACAGGGACTGTAGGTTTGTTGTTAAGTAGAATCTGTTTGTAATTTTGAATGGGTACATTTTTAACGTGTTTAGCTCCAGCCAAAAAATCGATTTTAAGCTTTTTGGAAAACATAGGGAAGGGTTATCACCCCTGTGACATTTGTTTTGCTGTCTGTGTACCTCTTCAGAAGATTTCACCCCACTTTCTGTCCCAATGACAAATGTTTTTGACAATTTGGGGTTTTTAGTGAAACAAGGATTGTTGATAAAGCATCAGTGGAGAGGAGACACGTTTTTCCCATATTAACTCTTACAGGAGAGAATTTCCCTTCCTATGGGTAGATTTCATCTCACTTCCTGTTGTCTCCTTCCGTTTGCAAGTAGGAGTCGTTTGTAAGTTGGATGTTTGAAAGTAGGGGCCTGCCCTATATACTCTGCAGAAATTGGGGCCTTAGGTGTTGGTGTTGCCACAACACTGTAAGCCCTCATAGTTACTCTTGGTGGGTGCAGGAACGGGCCCTGCTGTGAAATATTAGATCAAGAATTTTAATTACATGCCCCTGTTGAACAGGGTCAGAAAAATTGGGCCTTTGGTGGTGGTGGTGTTGCCACAACACTGTAAGTCCTCACAGTTACTCTTGGTGGGCGCTGGAAAGGGCCCTGCTGTGAAATATTAGATAAAGAATTGTAATTACATGCACCTGTTGAACAGGGGCAGAAAAATTGGGCCTTTGGTGGTGGTGGTGGTGGTGGTGCTGGTGCCACAACACTGTAAGTCCTCACAGTTACTCTGGGTGGGCGCAGAAACGGGCCCTGCTGTGAAATTATAGCTCAAGAATTGTAATTGCATGTCCCTGTTGAACAAGGGCTGAAAAACTTGGCCTTAGGCACTGGTGCTGGTGCCACAACACTGCATCCCCTCACAGATACTCTAGTTGGAGCACAGGAACGAGCCCTGCTGCAAAGAATTGCATCAAAAATTGTAATTACAAGCCCCTGTTAAACAGGGGCTGAAAAATTGTGCCTTAGGCACTGGTGCCACAACACTGCAACCCCTCACAGATACTCTAGTTGGAGCACAGGAATGAGTCCTCCTGCAAAATATTGCATCAAAAATTGTAATTACATGCTCCTGTTAAACAGGGGCTGAAAAATTGGGCCTTAAGCACTGGTGCTGGTGCCACAACACTGCAACCCCTCACAGATACTCTAGTTGGAGTGCAGGAACGAGCCCGCTGCAAAGTATTGCATCAAAAATTGTAATTAAATGCCCCTGCTAAACAGGGGCTGAAAAATTGGGCCTTAGGCACTGATGCCACAACACTGCAACCCCTCACAGATACTCTAGTTGGAGCGCAGGAACGAGCCCCGCTGCAAAGAATTGCATCAAAAATTGTAATTACAAGCCCCTGTTAAATAGGGGCTGAAAATTGGGCCTTAAGCACTGGTGCTGGTGCCACAACACTGCAACCCCTCACAGATACTCTAGTTGGAGTGCAGGAACGAGCCCGCTGCAAAGTATTGCATCAAAAATTGTAATTATACGCCCCTGTTAAACAGGGGCTGAAAAATTGGGCCTTAGGCACTGGTGCTGGTGCCACAACACTGCAACCCCTCACAGATACTCTAGTTGAAGCGCAGGAACGAGCCCTGCTGCAAACTATTGCATCAAAAATTGTAATTACATGCCCCTGTTAAACAGGGGCTGAAAAATTGGGCCTTAGGCACTGGTGCTGGTGCCACAACACTGCAATCCCTCACAAATACTCTAGTTGAGCACAGAAATTAACCCTCCTTGCAATATATTGCATCAAAATTGTAATTACACGCCCCTGTTAAACAGGGGGTGAAAAATTGGACCTTAGCCACTGGTGGCAGTGCCCAGAACCAAAAATATTCAGCATTCAAGGCATTCAGCATGATCATTGAGGAGGAAGAGGATAGTCACTCAGTATAACAGGATAGTCAATCATCATCAGCATAGGCAGTCTTGAAGGGATCTGACATTTCAAAAAAAATTATTTGGTTACATCAGCATCAGGTTCTTGGTAGCTGGTCGTGATCCAAGACTGATTCATTTTTATGAAGGTCAGTCTATCAACCGAGTCGGTGGACAGGCGCACCCTGTGATCGGTTACAAAGCCTCCAGCAGCACTGAATGTGCGTTCTGAAAGAACGCTGGATGCAGGACAGGCCAGTAGCTCAATTGCATACTGTGCAAGCTCTGGCCAGTGATCCATCCTCTAGACCCAGTAACCCAGAGGATTTTCAGTGGGAAAGGTGTCCAAGTCAGATCTTGCCCCTAGGTATTCCTGCACCATGTAAAACAGATGCTGGCAATGTTTGCTGGAACCGATCATACCTTGGGGCTGCGAACTAAAAAATTGTCTGAACGCATCGGTCAAATGGCCACCTTCTCCACCGCTCCTTCTTTGACTGACCGAAGCCTCAGCAACACGTTGTCCAGGAACAGGAGTTTGTAACCTCCCAGTCTCTGGGAACGCGTTGCACAGACCTTTCTGTAAGGCCTCTCAAAGATGTTTCATCCTCTGCTCCCTCTGCGACGGCAAGATAAGGTCCGCAACCTTACTCTTGTAACGTGGATCAAGGAGGGTTGCCAGACAGAATTGATCCCTCTCCTTGATACAACGAATACGAAGATCCTTCCGCAGGCTTTGCAGGATCAGGGAGGCCATGCAGCGTAGGTTTGCTTAGGCATTCGGTCCGGAGTCCTCTGGGTCACTAAGGAAGACATGATCCGCAGCCACCTCCTCCCAGCCACGTACAAGTCCATGGATTTCTTGGGACTGTAAATGATCCCTAAAGACTGCTGCTGATGCTGAATGCCAGGCTCCACCTCCATGCTGACACAATCCTCCTTCTCCTCGTCCTTTTCCTGTGTGATTGGCGGGCATGCAGGAACACTGTCTGGATAAAGGGGGCCTTGAGAGCTAAGGAAGTCCTCCTCTTCCTGCCTCTGTTCTGCCTCAAGTGCCCTGTCCATTATTCCACACAGCGTGTGCTCCAACAGGTGGACAAGGGGGACAGTGTCACTGATTCATACACTGTCACTGCTCACCATCCTCGTGACCTCTTCAAATGGTGACAGGACAGTGCATTCATCCCTGATCATGGCCCAATGGCTTGGGGAAAAAAAATCAAGCTCCCCTGATCCTGTCCTGGTGCCATAGTCGCACAGGTACTTATTGATGGCCCTCTGCTGCCAACGTTGAGTTCCAACTGGTGGACATGTCACAGATTAGGTGGTTCTTGGGCAGGTTAAATTCCTTTTGGAGGTCAACCAGCCGAGCACTGGCATTATACGACCGGCAGAAATGCACACAGACTTTCCTGGCCTGCCTCAGGATATCCTGTAAGCCCGGGTACCTGCCCAAGAACTGCTGAACCACCAAGTTAAGTACGTGAGCCAAACAGGGCACATGGGTCAGTTGTCCCTGTTGGAGGGCGGAGAGGAGATTGGTGCCATTGTCACAAACCACCATAGTTGCCTTAAGCTGGCATGGCGTCAACCACCTCTGAGCCTGCCCTTGCAGAGCTGACAGAATCTCTGCCCCAGTATGGCTCCTGTCCTCCAAGCACACCAGCTCAAGCACCGCATGGCATCTTTTGGCCTGTGTACTTGCGTAGCCCCTTGAACGTCTACGGAGCACCACTGGTTCCGAGGACAAAGCACAGGAAGAGGCCATGGAGGAAGAAGAAGAGGAGGGGGTGGTTGAGAGAGGTGTGTCAGAATCACCAGTAGTAGCATTTTGGAGGTGTGGTGGCAGAACAACCTCCAACACAACTGCACCTTGTCCTGCATCCTACCCAGCTGCCAGCAGAGTCACCCAATGCGCCGTGAAAGATAGGTAACATCCCTGTCCATGCCTGCTGGACAATGAGTCAGTAGTAATATGCACCTTACCGCTGACCGATAACAAAAGAAAAGGAAACTAAGCTGCTCCTCAATAGGTTCCAGTGTTCTCGGCTGAACAAACACAGGCCATATAACAGCCTCAACCGTTATAGAATCATCCGGTTCCACCGTCAGTCTAGGGTGTCCAAATAAATATATTGGAGGCCACTAGAGGTGGCTGTCCTCTGAATTAAACATATCACCATGAAAAAATTTGTAAAGACCACAAAGCAATTCTTCAGAGAGGACAAACCAGTGGAAAAACTATTGATCATTTATTGATTATCCATATAAAGAAAACTATTACAAAAACTATGTGAAAAAACCTTACCTTACCTTACCTTACCGCTGACCGCCCTGTCCAGCGAGGCCAAGACATTGCCTTCCACATGCCGGTAGAGAGCCGGAATCACCTTCCGTGAGAAACAGTGGCATTTGGGAACCTGCCACTGAGGAACCGCACATTCCACAAACTCACGGAAGGGGGCAGAGTCTACCAACTGAAAAGGCAGCAGTTGAAGTGCTAGCTTTAGCCAAGCTAGCATCCAACCGCTGGGCATGTGGATGGCTGGGAGCAAACTTCTTTCGGCGGTGCAGGGAAATTTGCCTGGTACAATCTGACGTCGGTGTACCGATAGCAGATTGCCCGCAAGTACTTGGCTGTGACAAACCCAATTCTACACCTTTATTCCTCTCAGTGCAGGTCTCAAAGAGGACTGAAGGTATTGTGGGGTTGGAGATCCCAGCTGATGAGGAGCAAGGAGAGGTCCTCTTTGTTCTTTGGTGTGGGTCTTTTAGGTACGCTTGCCAATTAACTGCATGGCAGGTCAACATATGTCTGGTCAAGCATGTGGTGCCCAAGCGGGTGATGTTTTGGCCACGCGAGATACGCTTGAGACATATGTTGCAAATAGCAGCGGTGGGATCTGATGCACTCGTCTCAAAAAAGGCCCACACCAAAGAATTTTTGAAATAACATGCAGAGACAGCAGCGCCCTGGACATGCGGAGCTCTGCGGTGTGATGCAGTTGGTGTGCTGCCCTTAAGCTGGCCCCTGGAGGGCATCCTGCCTCATTAGTGATGTGCCTCCTCCTCCTCTCTCATATCAAGCACCCACGTGGAGTCAGTGACCTCATCATCCCCTCCCTCCTCATCAATGGAGCAAACCTGGCAGTATTCTGCAGCTGGGGGAACATGACTGCCAGATTGCTGTCCTTCTTGGGCACCCCCTCTGTCTGGGCTCATGTTACTGCCTTCCTCTAGCTGAGTACCATCATCGGAGCCTTCAAAACGCTGGGCATCCTCCTGGAGCATGTACCCAACACAGTGGTCAAACAGTTCGGTTGACTCCTCAGGAGGACATGGTGGGGCTAGGGAAGGAGTGACTGATGCCATTGAGCCGAGGGAAGAGGCCACATTGGCAGCTGCTTTGCCAAAGTACCCTGAGCCTGTGTGAGAGAGGATGAGGAGGAGGATGAGGACGGCTTGGTCATCCACTCTACCAAGTCTTCCGCATGTTGCGGCTCAACACGGCCAGCTGCCGAAAAAAAGGACAAGCGTGTCCCACAGCCACGTGCTGATGGGGATGCACCGTGTCCACGACCAGCACTGTTGCCTCTAGTCACAGAGCCTGCTTGACCTCTTTTATTGGCTTGAGACTGTCTGCCTCTCCTTGTTGGCCTTCCAGACATACTAATGGCCTGCAGTGAGATGTAGCTGCACAAAACTTGGATGTATATATATACTCATTATACTGCAGCTAGCAGAATGCCTGCCTGTGGTATTATTTGGATCAGAAGCACACCAGCACTTGTTTTCAGGTAGCTATAGGTGCAACTGTGCAGGATACACAGTACACTCTAACTGTGAATACTTCAAGCTGCCTGCCTGTGGTATTAATAGGATCAGAAGAAGAACAGCACTTGTCTTCGGGTAGCTATAGGTGCATCTGTGCAGGGTACACAGTACACTAACGGTAAATACTTCAACCTACCTGCCTGTGGTATTAATAGGATCAGAAGAAGAACACCAGCACTTGTCTTCAGGTGCAACCGTGCAGGGTACACAGTACACTAACTGTAAATACTTCAAGCTGCCTGCCTGTGGTATTAATAGGATCAAAAGAAGAACAACAGCACTTGTCTTCAGGTAAGCTATAGGTTCAACTGTGCAGGGTACACAGTACATTAACTGTAAATACTGTAAAAACACCTGCCTTGCCTGTCAGTATATTAGAAAGAGAATAACAGGAACGGATCTAGCTGAATACAGTGTGTATATATATATATATATATATATATATATATACAACACCTGGGATGCATATATATACACAATACACTGTAAGTGCAGCTAACTGACTCGCCTGCCTACTCTATCTAACTTAACTCAAATTACACTGCGTGTATTAAACCCCCTGAGCCATAATTGGCCAAAGCCACCTTGGCTTTGGCCAATTACGACTCTCTGTGCAGACGGCACTGTGATTGGCCAAGCATGCGGGTCATAGTGCATGCTTGGTCAATCATCAGTCAGCAATGCACTGCGATGCCGCAGTGAATTATGGGCTGTGACACGCCACTCGAATTTGGCGCAAATGGCCCATAACGTTCGCAATTTGGCAAACGGTCGAACACACGATGTTCGAGTCGAACTCGAAGCTCATCCCTATTGACCATACTTTCAGCATCACTGATGTGAATGTACAATATGTAAAGTGCTGCTTAAATTGTTGGCGCCATGTACATACCTGTATTAAAAAATAAGGTTGCTTTTGAAAATACATTTATTGACATTTTAGTGAATACATAACTGCATTACTTTGTGTTTTTTATCTGTTTGAAGTTTATTTTTAAATAGGCTTTCCATCCACACGTGAAATATATTTAAAAGAAATGAAGAAGTCACAGCTGGCATTTATAATGTCATTTTTCTATTCAATTACAGTAAACAAAGTCTTTCTTCTTTGTAAGGGAAACAATCTGGTTTCTTTTTTCTCTTTTTCTCCAGCTAAATGATATAATAAATTCTCTCTAAGGGCCAAATCTCTTTACTCATTTAAAATATACATATTTCTATTCTGCTCCAGTGAACAAAATCTGCCGCTCTATTTGTTTAAAGGGGCACTTTGCCCCTTCATTTGTTTCTCTCCTGTGTTGACATGTGAGAGCGAGCCAGCGGTTTTAAGGAACTGTTACATGTTCTCATGTTAAAGTTTAATACAGATTTTTCTGCCAATATGAACTTCTTTCATGTGCATTAATAAAAATAATGTATAATCCAAAGATCATCCAGGGCTGATGAATACTGCAGCTGTCACCAGCCCATGCAGCTTTAAGGGCTGAAAAAACTCATAGGCACTTCATCTTGGTTAATTATTTAATAATGCTTAATATATGTTGTATGCTCTCATATTAAGAAGTTTTATAGAAGCTTTTATACAAGTTTCTTTGCTCATAGTGCTACTTAACCACTTCAGCCCGAGCCTCTTTTTTACACTTGTTGTTAAGTTAAAATCATTTTTTTTTTTTTGCTAGAAAATTACTTAGAACCCCCAAACATTATATATGTTTTTTTTCTAACACACTAGAGAATAAAATGGCGGTCATTGCAATACTTTCTGTCACACCATATTTGCACAACGGTCTTACAAGCACACTTTTTTGGAAAAAATACACATTTGAATAAGAAAATAAGACACCAAAATAAAATAATATTTTTATGATATTGTGAAAGATAATATTAAGCTGATTAAATTGATACCGAACATGTCATGCTTCAAAATTGCGCCCGCTCGTGGAATGGCAACAAACGTTTACCCTTAAAAATCTTCATATGCGCCGTTTTAAAAGATTCTACAAGTTGCATGTTTTGAGTTACAGAGGTGGTCTGGGGCTAGAATTATTACTCTTTCTCTAACGATCGCGTTGATACCTCACATGTGTGGTTTGAACATCGTTTTCATATGCGGCCGCTACTCACGTATGCGTTTGCTTCTGCAAGCGAGCTCGGCGGGACAGGGCATGTTTAACCACTTCAATACCAGGCACTTAGACACCTTCCCGCCCAGGCCAATTTTCAGCTTTCAGTGCTGTCGCAGTTTTAATGACAATTGCGCGGTCATGCTACACTGTTCCCAAACAAATTTTTTATCATTTTGTTCCCACAAATAGAGCTTTCTTTTGGTAGTATTTGATCACCTTTGCGGTTTTTATTTTTTGCGAAACAAATAAAAAAAGACCGAAGATTTTGAAAAAAAACAAGTTTTTCTTTGTTTCTGTTAAAACTTTTTGTAAATAAGTACGTTTTCTTCTTCAATGATGGGCACTGATATGGCTGCACTGACGGGCACTGATATGGCTGCACTGACGGGCACTGATACGGCGGCACTGATGGGCACCGATGAGGTGGCACCAATGAGGTGGCACTGATGAGGTGGCACTGACGGGCACTGATGATGGGCACTGATAGGCGGCACTGATAGGTGGCACTGATGGGCACTGATAGGTGGCACTGGTATGCGGCACTGATGGGCACTCATAGGTGGCACGGATGGGCACTTATAGGCAGCACTGATGGGCACTCATAGGTGGCATTGATGGGCACTAGTAGGTGGCATTGATGGTTACTTATGGGTGGCACTGATAGTTGGCACAGATGGGCACGGATGGGCACTGATAGATGGGCACTGATGGGCATGGATGGGCACTGACAGGTGGCATGAATGGACACTGATGGGTGGCACTGATGGCATTACTTGTTTGCAGTGATGCCCCTAAGGGTGGCATTGCTGGGCATCACTGCAACATAATTGTGCCAATCAGTGCCCATTTGTGGGCACTGATTGGCACAGATTTGGCACACTGGGCACATGTGGATGGCCATGGGGTACATACCTGGCCATCCACATGTTGCCCCTTCCCTGGTGGTCCTAGTGGCGATCCCTGGTGGTCCAGTGTGGTGATCTGCGGGGGGGGCTGCGCTGATAAACACTCAGCGCAGACCCCCCCTGCCAGGAGACCTGCCGATCGGCTCTCCTCTACTTGCGTCTGTCAGACATGAGTGAGGAAGAGCCGATCAACGGCTCTTCCTATTGACAGCGTGATCAGCCGTGATTGGACACGGCTGATCACGTGGTAAAGAGCCTCCGCCGGAGGCTTTTTACCAAGATCAGTGTAGCGGTGTGTCAGACTGACACACCGCTCCACCGATCGCCGCGATGCGCGCCCCCGGGGGCGCGCTGCGGCATGTTATCCTGCTGGATGTCATATGACGCCCAGTCAGGATAACAGAACCACTTCCCGGACGTCAATCCGCTATAGGGCGGGCGGGAAGTGGTTAAAAATTTATATTTTTTCTTATTTATTTTACCTTTTATTTTTTATTTTTATAATGTTATTTTTTTAAAAAAATTGTCACTTTTATTCCTATTACAAGGAAAGTAAACATCCCTTGTAATAAAAAAAAATATGTTGCTTTAACCATTTCAATACAGGGCATTTTCACCCCCTTCCTGCCCAGGGCAATTTTCAGCGCTGTAGCATTTTGAATGACACTTGCATGGTCATGCGACGTTGTACCCAAATTCATTTTTTTCTCCCACAAATAAAGCTTTCTTTTGGTGGTATTTTGACCACCTTTTATTTTTTGCTCTAAAAACAAAAAAAGACCAACAATTTTGAAATGAACACAATATTTTTTACTTTTTGCTATAATAAATATCTAAATTTTTTTAACAAAAAATGTTTTTTCCTCAGTTTAGGCCGATATGTATTCTTCTTGTGGTAGTGAGGTACCCCACCAGTGTATGAATACAGGATTTTCAACCAGGCAGGTTGAGGTATATTTGCTTGTTTGGGAGGAAACTGGCTTTTCAGTTTTCTCATTATTTACTAAAGTTCACTTTGGGACCTGGAGCCTGGGGATTTCTTAGAGATACGAGTGGGATGAAATCCCCAGTCCTGGGTCCGGGTTTTGAGACTCACCGGCACACAGATTTTTCAGGTGTGTGTGGGCCTGATAGTAGAGTCAGGACCAGGGTTCTGGGCTCCACCTTCCTGAGGAGTCCAGGCTTGCAAGGGAGAACCCAGAGAGTGCAGGTGTGCACTGAAGTATCCAGAGAGGGCAGGCTACAAGGTGAAAGCCAGAGACCTGAGTCTGAGGTCGTTGACAGTAGTCAGGAGAGCTCTGTGTGGGAGCCTGAGCAGTGGTGCATCTGCTGTTGAAGAGAGCCAGGTGGCTCAGTGTTTTTGTTTGCAATGCTGCATGTGTAAGCCAGGAGGCTGAATATCCTTTTATTTGTTGCTAGTGGTGAAACCCCCCTACGAGGAAAACCACTTTTGCTGGAACCTTGTTTGATTTTCTTTAATAAAAGTGGGCCAAAAGGCCCTGAAAATTAATCATTTGTGTGGACTGTCCTTGCAAGTGGGTGCTACACTTGAGCTAAACAACACCCAAACTTTACAAGTGGTGGAGAATGCGGGCAGAACTGGAGATCCCTGGAAAAAGTAAGTTCATCTGTTATATGAACTGTGTTTGTGTGCATGGGACAGCACAATCTGTGTGTGCAGGTGAGGAAAGCTTGCTTTAAAGAGACAGTGCTTAATTGTTCCTGGACTGTGCAAAGTTGTTCTGGAGTGACTAAGTATGGGGCGATCAAAGCTTCTAAAGGAAGCAAGGTTTGCTGAAATGAGAGACAGAGCTCTGTGGCTGGAGGGGTTGTTGCTGCCTGAACTAGCCCCATACATGCCTGATCAGAGTTTGCCAAGGAGAAAAAGGGCTGGGGTTTTCCATGGCAACACTGGTGCAATGAGTGCACAGGTGACTGCAAGTATGGAGAGTCCACCAAACTCTGAGTCTGCAGTGGATTGGTGCAAGCGGCACCTAGCAGCACTGAACCAAGTTAAAGGGGAAGTGCATGCTGTTGCCCCTGGCAATACTGGGGCAAGCAGGCCAGCTATCAATGTGCAAAGTTCCAAGCTTACAAGAGAATGCAAGTGGGGGGCCATGTCAAGAAGCAAGAGCGCTGTTTGCGGTGTAGAGAGTGGGGGCATGTTGTCTCCACATGCCCTTTGTCTCAGTCTCCAATACAAGGTGACACAACCAGACAAACGTCTTCAATGATGTTTTGGAAACCTGGTTTGAGTGCTAGAAGTGACCAACAGTCTGACTGGAAGTTTGAGAGGTATGTGATTGCCCGTAGCAATGGCAGTAATGTCAAGTCTGTGGACCACATGAGAAAAGTATTGCCTGCAGAGGATCGTGGCAAGTTAAAAGCAACAATGCTTCAAGGAGAACAAAGTCGTGTTTGGGAGAGTCAGCAAAGTACAGCAGGGAGAGTGCCATCTCCCTTAGCAACGAGAGATCGAGTGTCAACTGGAGGAGCTACAGTAGAGATATGGAGCAACATTCCACTAAAGATATGTGCAGAAATGTACCATGCCTGGAATGTGGTCAACTGGGGCATGGAATTTTTTCTTGTCCCAGTTTATGGAACATGCCTGGAGATATGGCTATTGGGCAGAAGTCTTTGTCTGCAAGTCCAGATTTTTGTGAAATCATGTTTTCAGTCACCTCTGGCAACAGTGAGGAAGTACCTGTTGTACGTGCAGGGGGTGCTAAGGAGTCAGAAGTGGCTGCTGCAGTTTCATCCCATGGCCACCAGGGAGAGGTGGCCAGTGAAAGTGCAACAAAGGATAGACCACGTACTCAAGTGAACATGGCAACCCCTGCTACAGTGATGGGTAAGACTGGTGCTGGTAAATGCATAGAAGAGACTGAGTATGTGACTGTGCACACTGGAGTAGAAGTGACCCCAAATGGGAGATCAACTGTCTGTGTGGAAAAGGACTTGCCTCGCTATAGTGCCCTGTCCAGTGAGGAGGCAAGTGGTAAACTTGAATGTGACAATGTGTTGGTTAAAACCGCTAATATTGTGTTGGCTAAATTGAATAGTCCAGTTGCTAATGGGCTAGTGCAGCTCACTAAAGATAAAAACATTGCTGTGAATGCGATTAAAGATGTGCTATCTCCCTTAGCAACTGTGACAAAGGCCACAAAGGTGTCCATAGAAACCCCCAGGGAGCTCTGCATTTTGGAGCCGGAGGTTGCCTGGGACAGCTATGGTGCCACTCTGATGGATAAGAGGGTACCTGAACATGGTGATGACAGAATGTTAAATGTTAAAACTGAAATGTTTGAAAACACTCATGGTGGAAATGGGTTAATGCAGTCTGGCAATAACAGGTATCAAAGCGTTTCTGCATTTAATGAAGCGCCACCAGAGCAAGGTGGTGAAGGTGTGGTATTGCAGTCTGCTATGGTTAAAAATGTACTGCCACAATCTTATTTGAACCAAAGTGATATGTGCAATGTGTCTGTTGCTGAACCACTCTGTCCCTCTGGGTCTCCTTGTGCAGTAGAAGCGGTACTGCATGGTACCTCTGGAAGCACAGAGATAACAGACTGTGACAGGTGGGCAAAAAGCCTGTTGGCTTTGTTGGAAAAGGCCTCTGTTGGTAAAAGTGGAGCAGATATGATTTCTGTGTTGCCAGATGAAGGACCTGCAGAGCAACTTATATGCAAGGGTGCACTTGCTACTGCAGATGTTGCTCATGAGATGGAAATGCCAAGTAAGGGCGAACGCACAGAAGAGGTCATGTCTGTGATCCACAAAGGGCCTAATGATGTGGTAATGGATAATGCTGTGCCAAATGAGCTGGTGTTGGTGGAAGTGCCAGATGGCACAGCAATAAATGAAGTGATTGTAGGCACAGGTCCAAATGTTGTTTTATGCGATGATGGTCAGGAGTCAGGACAGTTGTTGGCAGAGGATCTCATGCCAGTGGAGATGGTGTATAGTGAAGCTGCCATAGACAACCACTCTGCTGGGTGCAGTTCCTCTCTAGACACTTCCCTGCCGAACATGAGTGAAATGAAATATGACAAATGCATTGATATTTCTGACCGTGATGAAAAATGCAGCACATTGTCAATTTTTGATGGTTTGGTTACCATGGGTGACAACAAAAATAATGGCAGACCTGATGGTCTTGGTCAAATTGATCTGGTTGTAGCAAACCCTGAAAAATGTAATGAGATAGGGAATGGTATGATTGACACAGAAGAGGTAAAAGATACAGCAGAAATAGGCCCCCTACAGGTTCAGGAGGGTAGTTCTGGGGAAGATTTCCTGAGGTTTGAGAAATTTCTAAGTTCTGAGAAGGATCGTGATAAACGATAGTCGGAGGGAAACGGCCCAAAGCTCAGCAAGGTGTCACATGACTTTAAAACCTCAAAGTGGCAAGACAGTCAGGATGTCCTTCAGAGGGAGACTAGGATGAGGCTGCAGTCATATGAGGATGTTAGTGATGAAACTAACAACATTAAGCATGCAGTGTACATTAGGGAAACAAGTGACGCTAAGTTTGGATAGTAAGAGAGTGCCTGTACTTAGAGTACAGAGAGGGACCAGTATCTCCCCAATAAAAGAGCCCCCACTTATCACTAAACCAGTGTTTAAAAATGTGGTTCCTTCTAAATTAAGTAAAGAGAAAATGGGTGGTCTAGTGGAAATTAAGGGAGCACTTTATAACCTTAAAGGTATTGGACCCGTAAAATTCAGAAATCAACCTCATGTGCAAAAAGTTACCAAGATTGGTAAAAGGACTAGTGTAGGCCCAAGAGAAGTGGAAAAACATCGCTTTTGGAAGCGCACTCGTAAAAAAGGCATGGGAGTGTCTTTGTAAAGCCCGAGTAGATGTAGCAGGGGGACATGGAGAAATTCACCTGATGGGACAAGATTTGGCCCATGTGGGTGGTTGCTTGCATGGTCATGCCAAAGTGAGGAGGTTGTACTGTTGTGTTCCGCCCTCTGGGTCGAAACACAGGGGGGATATGTGGTAGTGAGGTACCCCACCAGTGCATGAACACAGGATTTTCAACCAGGCAGGTTGAGGGGCTCCAGTGCATTTGCTTGTTTCGGAGGAAACTGGCTTTTCAGTTTCCTCATTATTTACTAAAGTCCACTTTGGGACCTGGAGCCCGAGGATTTCTTTGAGATCCAGGTGGGATTAAATCCCCAGTCCTGGGTCCGGGTTTTGAGACCCTTCGGCACACTGATTGTTCAAGTGTGTGTGGGCCTGATAGTAGAGTCAGGACCATGGTTCTGGGCTCCACCTTCCTGAGGAGTCCAGGCTTGCAAGGGAGAACCCAGAGAGTGCAGGTGTGCACTGAAGTATCCAGAGAGGGCAGGCTGCAAGGTGAAAGCCAGAGACCTGAGTCTGGGGTTGCTGACAGTAGTCAGGAGAGCTCCATGTGGGAGCCTGAGCAGTGGTGCATCTGCTGCGGAAGAGAGCCAGGTGGCTTGGTATTTTTGTTTGCAATGCTGCATGTGTAAGCCATGAGGCTGAATATCCTTTTATTTGTTGCTGGTGGTGAAACCCCCCTGCGAGGGAAACCACTTTTGCTGGAAAATTGTTTGATTTTCTTTAATAAAAGTGGGCCAAAAAAAAAGGAATCATTTGTGTGAACTGTTCTCGCTAGCGGGTGCTACACTTGAGCTAAACAACTCCCAAACTTTACATTCTACATATTTTTGGTAAAAAAATTGCAGTAAGATTTATTGATTGGATTGCGCAAAAGTTATAGCGCCTACAAAATAGGTTATTGATTTATGGCATTTTTATTATTTTTTTTTTTTTAATAGTAATGGCAGCGATTTGCGATTTTTAAGAAGGAGTAATCACCGCTCCAGGAAAATGTCCAAACAGACCAAAATAAATCCTTCCTGGTTCAGAGGTTAAAGGTGCTGGCTATTGCTAGTAGCAGTAGACGGGAATGAATTCTGGACAGCCATACTCATAGATTAGCCTTGTTTATTAAGAAAATGCACATCAATTACATGAGTGTGGCTGTCCAGAATTCATTCCCGATCTGCGATTTTTATCGGGAGTGCGACATTGCGGCAGACACATCAGATGCTTTTGACACTATTTCCTCCTGGGTCTGGGTTTGGCACAATGGCACACTTCCTTGTCAAACAATATATATATATATATATATATATATATATATATATTACTTACATACATACATACACACACATACACACATACACACACACACACACACACACACACATATATATATATATGTGTGTGTATGTATGTATGTATGTAATATATATATATATATATAAAATGTGTGTCTTGCTGTTTCTTATACATATGCATTAACAGATAGAATAAAGGTGAAGGGCAGGGCAGGAAATGTCCCTGCCCCCACCACCTGTGGGATCGTGGCAGACCCACTTTTACATTTTAATTAAGTTATTTAAAACAAATAAATAAATAATAATAAATATATAAATAATTATTATTAAATTACTTACCTCTGATTGGTGATCGAGATTGACAGTTGCCCCAAACGGTCGTCTGGCACGAGCATACAGCCTATAAAAGCAAGAGGATGCGTCATTACTTGGCAGAAGATGGCGAGGATTTGAAGACGAGCACATCTGCACTTACCTGTCATGGAGCAATTGCTGCGTCAGATGCTGGATCGGGCAGCAGCTGTGGATGGTGACGCTTGGATCCGTCACTGCCTGTCTCTCCCTGGGCCTTCCTCCACCGTGGGACCGGGTACACAGGCTTCTTCTTATTCCGTTCCTACCTTCTGGCTCCGTGGTTACTGTTCCTCATGTGCCTTGGTCCGTCCCGTCACATCCTCCCCCCTCTTCAGCCCTTCGTTTTGCTATTGAGGACGTTAATTCCCCCCCCCCACCTTTTCTGCTACTAATCCTCCGGTTTTCCAGAGTGGACTTCCCCCTTCTCAGCCTGCTACAGTACCTAAAATTCTAAACATGTTGCCTTGGCTTCTCAAGTATCCAGAGCATCAGAAAGCAATCGTCTTGCGTGAGCGTTTTTTGTTTGGTTTTCAGTTGCCTTCTTTTTCTGGGAATGGTTGTCGCATATTTCCGAATTTGCCTTCGATTTCTTTGCATCTGTCTGTTGTTCGAGAGAAGTTGGATAAAGAATTACGGGCTGGTAGAATTGCGGGTCCATTTTCTGCTCCTCCATTCGCTGATTTTCGTGTTTCGCCGCTTGGTATTGTTCCTAAAAAGGAGCCCAACTCTTATACGTTGATTCACCATCTATCTTTCCCTATCGGTTTTTCTGTGAATGATGATATTGACTCATCATGGTGTTCTGTCCAATATTCTTCTTTTGATGATGCTTTGTTTAAGATTAGGGCCGTTGGTTCGTCCGCTTTGCTTGCTAAGGCCGACATACAATCAGCGTTTCGTTTGCTTCCTATTCACCCGTAGGCTTTTAATTCTTTAGGATTCCATTTTCAAAATGAATTTTATTTTGATAAATGTCTCCCGATGGGGTGTTCGCTTTCTTGTTATTATTTTGAACTTTTTTCTACTTTTCTTGAATGAGTTGTTAGTTTTCGTGCGGGTTCTACTGATTTATTGCATTATTTGGATGATTTTCTTTTTATTGGTAAAGCTGATTCTTCTGATTGTTTATATTTATTTACAGTTTTTAAAATTGTTTGTAGGGAATTTGGTATACCGTTGGCTGATGAGAAGTCTGTTTACCCTATGTCTTGCCTTGAATTTCTCGGTATACAGATTGACTCGGTTTCCATGGAATTCCGTCTGCCTGATGTGAAGATTATTAAAATTAAATTTTTATTGGACTTTGTTCTTTCTAAACAGAAAGTTAGGTTGTAAGTTTTACAGTCTTTGCTTGGTTTGTTGGCGTTTGTGTCTAGAGTATTGCCGATTGGTCGTGTTTTCTCTAAACACTTGTATCACGCTATTTCGGGTATTTCTTCTCCTTTTCATTTCGTGCGGATTACTTCTGGTATGAGGGAAGATCTTATGGTTTGACGTCGTTTTTTATCTACATTTAATGGCAGCTGTTTATGGCAGACTCCCTTTTGCTCTACTTCGGCGTTACATCTTCATACTGATGCGGCTGGATCTTGCGGTTATGGTGCTTATTGGGATGGTCATTGGTCTGCCGATGTTTGGCCCCCGTCTTGGAAAGATTTGGGTCTGACGTCTAATATTGTTTTGTTGGAAATTTTTCCTGTATTAGTGGCATTGGATTTATGGGGTGTTCATTTTAGGAATCGTCGTATTTTACTGTATTCAGATAAAGGTGTTGTCTTTGCTCTTAATTGTTTGTCTTCCAAATCTCTTCCTGTTCTTTATGTGCTTAGGCTGTTGGTTTTTAAATGTTTAGATCTTAATATATGGTTAAAGGCTAAGTATATTCCTGGTAAAGACAATCTAATTGCTGATGCTCTGTCCCGTTCCCAGTTTCAGGAATTCCGACTTCTGGTTCCACATGCAGATCCTACTGGCCTATTATGCCCTCCTCACTTATGGGAACTTCGATGAATCCTGTCTTCACTGCTATTCGGGCTTCTTTGGCTAATTCCATGTGGGCATCCTATAAAGCTGCGTGGTCTTTGTGGTGTTCCTTTTTACTTTCTTTTGGCCATCTTCAGCCCCCTTTTTCTGAAGACTTGATTTTGTCTTTTCTGAGTTTGTTGATGTCTCGTGTTTATTCCCATTCTCATATCATTAAGACTTTGTCGGGTGTTTCCTTCTTCTTGCGCATGCAGGGCGGTAGATCTTGTATGTCCTTTTTCTCTGTTCGGCATGCCTTGAAAGGTTACAAAAGGAATCGCTCGATTGCTGACACTAGATTGCCGATTTCTGTTGACCTTTTGGGTCGTCTTTGTGACGCTTCTAAGGATGTTTGTTTTTCTCCTTATGAATCGTTATTATTTAGTTTGGCTTTTTGCTTATGTTTTTTTGGGGCGTTCCGAATTTCTGAATTGCTCCCGCTGAAAGTTTCTGATGAATCCGGTTTGTTTTTTCGTGATGTTTTTGTTGGTTCTAATTATATTCAAGTTTTACTTCGTCATGGTAAGACGGATCAATTGGGTCATGGTAGATGGATTACTTTGCGAGCGATTCCTGGTGCTCGTTATTGTGTTTTCACTTTGGTTCAGCATTTTTTGGTTGTCAGACCTGTGTTTTTTAGACATTTGCTAATTCACGTCACGGGTGCTCCGGTGACTATTTACCAATTCAAAGCTGTTCTACGTAGATGCCTGAAAGCATTGCGTTTAGAACATCTGCGAATTACGTTGCACTCGTTTCGTATTGGTGCTGCATCTACTGCTGCTTTGGTAGGTCTTAATGAATCTATGATTAAAGATATTGGTGGTTGGAGATCTAAGTGTTATAGATCATATGTTAGGCCTAATTTTTGTTTTTGATTTTAGATGCTCCACGTGTCGTCTGGATAATTGGACACTCCTATATTCTTTGGGCTCAGAAGAGAGCTGAATGGAGAGTCTATGGAAATAATTTGGGATTGCCTTGTGGTTTTGCTGTTCATTGGTATGGAAGACGTGACATGCTTTAGAGCGATTTACGTTCTGTTCTGTCTTATTTACATGATTGCTGGCCTGTTCCTCATATCATTATTTTTCATTTATCTGGTAATGATCTGGGTGAACGTAAGACCTTGGAATTGCTTTCTCATATTAAGCTTGATCTGTTATGTCTGCATTCTGTTTTACCTGATACTGTGTTAATATTTTCTGAAATAATACCTAGACTTGATTGGTTGATCTGTTCTGAACTTAAATTTTTGGAGAAGATTCGTAAACTACCGGTAATTAATAGAGCCTTGGATAAATTCATGCCTTCGGTTCATGGTATGTCTTTTCGGCATTTGAACTTGGAGGGCGGTTTGCCTGGGTTTTATAGACCAGACAATGTGAATTTATCTGATGTCGCTCTAGACATTCTAAATTTAGATTTTCAATCCTGTGTTGAATTGGCTGTTGCCTTGGGGGTGTGCCAGGCTCCTTAAGATTCTGAGCCTGGCGTATGGATAATTGTTTTTTGGTTAAATTATATAGCTTGAGCTTCAATGGCTGAGCTATTTATATATATATATTTATATTGATATACTATTTTATATTTGATTTTAACTCACGTTAAGTGTGTTGATTATTTCTGATTAAAAGTTGATATTTTAATTATAATTTATACCTATAAATAAAAGACCACGGTTATTTCATACCACAGGTATTTTGATGTATTATTCTTTTAAATATTATATCAGATTATTAAATATTAATTGTTATTGGTTATGAATACGATCCCATATGTCTACTAACAGGTATTGTGTCTGTGCCCACCTCTTGATACACATCACCCTCACCTACAGCTCCCCCCCTTCACACACACACACATACATACCCTTCCTTTTCCCCTCTTCCCCCAAGCTTTCTTTTTACCCCCTCTCTCTCTGCTCCTCTCCTCCTATCTTTTGTTTCTCCCCTCCCTTTGTCCTTCAATCCCACAAACTTTTATTGATGAAAAAGTGAGGTATACAAACAAATTAGGAGCACTGCATAGGCTCCATGGTGAAAAAAGCATAGTGTTGCAGAAATAATTCATAATAAACAGACTTCTGCAAACCTTAATGTTTTGGGAGGGGTGGGGAGGGTCTGGAGTTAACGAACATGAAATATGATGTTAACATGAGGGGTTAACATCATATTTCATGTTTGTTATCTCCAGCCTGTCCCCACCCCTCCCAATGTGCATGCGTGTGAAACATGTAACTCACGGTAGTCATGGCAACCTAGAGCTTGCGGTCCACCGTGACTGACGTCCTGTCCTTCTTCACTTCCAGAGCGGCGCTTAAGTCATCTTGTGCGCCTGGCTCAAGCCAGCTCATTCAGTTTTCCCAGGCTCCATCTCCCAGCAGTGAACTTTACACCATACTGTTGCAGTGCGGCGGGGCTGCACCTGCGATCAGCCATAGAGTGGACAGTGATTTATATGGGCCCCCCACCATAGCGGCTCAACTTGGACACTGACAGAGTTTGAGTACTGGCCACAAGCTGAAGTTGATGGGCTCTTGTTATCCCCTCTCTCCACCTGGATGTCACAGTGGTACCGTTTAAATTTAATTTTACTTTAGTATCTGCATTGACTACATGCTTTTAGGATTGCCTCTGCAACCCCTGCAAGTTTTTATTACTGACAATTGGTATTTTTTAGAAGTGCAAGAAATAAATTAACTTTTTACCTGGCCAATGGTCTGCAAGTCCTCATACTTCACCCATAGAGCACTGCTTCTTTGTTTTGTGTTCTGTTATCCAGTCTTCCAGTGGTTGGCGGCTGCACTGGGTTCTAGCGCATTTTATGTTTTCCAGGATCAGTATATCTATGCATACGGCTGACAGTTTTTAGCGCTCAAGGAATTTTGTTTGTATTTACCCACTTCCTGAACAGGCAATTTTTTTGCGATACAGCACTCCGTTGCTTTAACTGACAACCGCACAGTCGTGCAACACTGTGCCAAAATAAAATTGATGTCCCTTTTTTCCCACAAATAAAATTTTTTTTGGTGGTATTTGATTACTTCTGCGGTTTTTATTTTTTGCGCTATAAACAAAAAAAGAGCAGCAATTTTAAATAAAAAAACAACATTCCTTACTTTCTACTATAAAACATTCCCAATAAAAAAAAATTAAAAAATCTAATTTCTTCATCAGTTTAGGTCACTATGTATTCTGCTACATATTTTTGGTAAAAAAAATCCCAGTAAACGTTTATTGATTGGTTTGCGCAAAAGTTATCGCGTTTACAAACTATGGGTTCGATTTATGTCATTTTCTTTTCTTTACTAGTAATGGTGGTAATCGGTGATTTTTAGCGGGGCTGTGACATTGTGGTGGACAAATCTGATCCCAAGGGACACTTTTTGGGGACCAGTGACACCAATACAGTGATCAGTGCTAAATAAAATGCACCGATCCCTGTATAAATGACACTGGCAGGGAAGGGGTTGAAACTAGGGGGTGATCAAGGGGTTAAGTGTGTCCTAGGGAGGTGCTTTCTAACTGTGGGGGGGGGGAGTGTTACACTGGAGGAAAACAGAGATCATGTTTCAACTTAGCTGAAACAGAAGATCTCTCTTTTCCTCATTGACAGATCAGCGGTGTGCGTTGTTTACATAGGCACATCACTGCTCTGTGTCTTCGGGTCTCCTGAGATTTGGATATCTGTAAAGGTTCTACTAAAAAATATTTTTGCATGTTCATTTGGTCAAAGAGCATTTTTTCTAATGTAGTCATTACTAATTAATAGAGTTTCTCTAACTATTCACTAGACATCATGACACCGTCTTTCTGTATTTGTGCCCTTATTTTTCAGTGGCACTCCGTGAACTGAAGTTCCTACTATAAACATGGTACGTTCCAACATGTTTTGGTAGATTTTTAGACGTTATTTATAAACTCAGTTTTACTATTAAAGGTTGCTTCGTAACAATATGCACATGTATTTTTGTTTATAAATATATTTCGTTTTTATCGTTACGATTTCATGTTTTCATGCGTTTCTCCTGCATTATACATGGTGATGATTTATTATGTTTTTACACTTTTGATTATTTTAAGGTATTAGACTTTCCTATATACGCATACCTTTGATATGTACCATAGCAATTTTCTTTGTTTTTGTTTACCATCTTGTTTTGTGGTCTACTTCTATGTTTTCCATTTTTCCATGTTTTCCCGGGGGCCTCGTATGTATGTTTTTGTTTCCTCCTCCTTTTTTGGCCACATGTGTTTGCTATTAAAAATCATTGAATGCATTATGTGACAAGTTTGAATCTCATATATATATTTGTCAAACAATATATGGTCATTTAGCTATGACTAAGCAACAATGATGTTGTGAAACGCGTCAACTGTTTGTCCTGCTTTTGTTGTCACATGAACGTTGACCATTCATTACAATAAAGGCTTTTATCAGAGTGGGGCTGTCCAGAATCCATTTCTCAAATTTTACTTGCTTTCAGAAATCCTTCCCTGTTATCTCACTAGATCAAGTTGGATTAATTCCAGGTAAAGATGCCACAGGAAACACCCTAAAAGCCCTGAACCTACACTATTGGTAAACCTCCTTGACGGTATTCCCGAGTGTTGCTCGAGGTGAAATTTCAGTACCACTTTCAGGATTGCATCACTGGATCCTGGAAGAGGTGACTTACCTTGTCCCCAAGATCCCGCGTTGTACTCCCGCTGTGTCTGGCAGCCGGATCTTCCGCCCGGTGCTCTGTGTGTTCTGGCTTCCCTTCCCTGCGAGCACTGCGATGCAGGGGGTGGAACCGGCGGCAGATTCAATGTATAGATCACAACACACACAATACATTGTAAACTTATTGAATTACATTACTGTATCCAACCATTTGACCTCAGTTTGCCCCCTAGTGCTTTGTACAGTGTCCTTGCCTGCAGTTTTACTGTTCTTTCTGCCTGGAAACTGGAGAACGACGTTGGGATCCAAAAAGCGTGCCTCTGCATCAAAAGTGGTTTATGACCTGCTGGAAAACAGCGATAGCAATACAGAATCACTTGCTGAATTGAGCGATAGCGATTCATGGGGAAATTCGTCATCAGACACAGAAAGTGATTTCAGCGACAATCCTGCAACTGAGCTCAGTGATGTGCGGACTTGGTGCTCTATTGACTGCGGTACGGATCATGCAGCGCCCCCAAGATTCCCATTAATAGGAGCACCTGGTGACTAGGGATGAGCTTCGTGTTCGAGTCGAACCCATGTTCGACTCGAACATCGGCTGTTCGACCGTCCGTCGAATTGCGAACGATATGGGCCGTTCGCGCCAAATTCGTGTGGCGCGTCACGGCCCATAATTCACTGCGGCATCGCAGTGCATTGCTGGCTGATGATTGGCCAAGCATGCACTATGACCCGCATGCTTGGCCAATCACAGCGCCGCCTGAACAGAGAGCCGTAATTGGCCAAAGCCAAGGAGGCTTTGGCCAATTATGGCTCAGGGGATTTAGTACACGCCCCACACTATATAAGGCCGCCTGCACGGCGGCCCTGTGTAGTGTGTGTTCCGGCGTTGAAAGAGATAGACAGAGAGACAGTGTTTGATTTGAGTTAGATAGATTAGGCAGAACAGTCAGTCAGTTAGCTGCACTTACAGTGTATTGTGTATATATATGCATCCCAGGTGTTGCATATATATATATACACTGTATTCAGTTTAGCTAGATCCGTTCCTGTTATCTTCTATCTAGACTATTTACATTCAGTGCAGTGTGTCCTGCTCACAGTGTTCAGCTAGATCCGTTCCTGCTATTTACATTCAGTACAGTGCTTCCTGCTCACAGTGTTCAGCTAGATCCGTTCCTGCTATTTACATTCAGTGCAGTGCGTGCTGCTCACAGTGTTCAGCTAGATCCGTTCCTGCTATTTACATTCAGTGCAGTGCGTGCTGCTCACAGTGTTCAGCTAGATCCGTTCCTGCTATTTACATTCAGTGCAGTGCGTCCTGCTCACAGTGTTCAGCTAGATCCGTTCCTGCTATTTACATTCAGTGCAGTGCGTCCTGCTCACAGTGTTCAGCTAGATCCGTTCCTGCTATTTACATTCAGTGCAGTGCGTGCTGCTCACAGTGTTCAGCTAGATCCGTTCCTGCTATTTACATTCAGTGCAGTGCGTCCTGCTCACAGTGTTCAGCTAGATCCGTTCCTGTTATCTTCCTACTGACAGGCAGGCTTGTCTGGTTACAGTATATAAAGCTACCTGAAGAAAATTACAGGTGTTCTTTTTGATCCTATTAGTACCACGGTCAGGCAGCTAGACTATTTACATTTAGTACAGTGTGTCCTGCTCACAGTGTTCAGCTAGATCCGTTCCTGTTATTTACATTCAGTGCAGTGTGTCCTGCTCACAGTGTTCAGCTAGATCCGTTCCTGCTATTTACATTCAGTACAGTGCGTGCTGCTCACAGTGTTCAGCTAGATCCGTTCCTGCTATATACATTTAGTGCAGTACGTCCTGCTCACAGTGTTCAGCTAGATCCGTTCCTGTTATCTTCCTACTGACAGGCAGGCTTGTCTGGTTACAGTATATAAAGCTACCTGAAGAAAATTACAGGTGTTCTTTTTGATCCTATTAGTACCACGGTCAGGCAGCTAGACTATTTACATTTAGTACAGTGTGTCCTGCTCACAGTGTTCAGCTAGATCCGTTCCTGTTATTTACATTCAGTGCAGTGTGTCCTGCTCACAGTGTTCAGCTAGATCCGTTCCTGCTATTTACATTCAGTACAGTGCGTCCTGCTCACAGTGTTCAGCTAGATCCGTTCCTGCTATTTACATTCAGTGCAGTGCGTGCTGCTCACAGTGTTCAGCTAGATCCGTTCCTGCTATATACATTTAGTGCAGTACGTCCTGCTCACAGTGTTCAGCTAGATCCGTTCCTGTTATCTTCCTACTGACAGGCAGGCTTGTCTGGTTACAGTATATAAAGCTACCTGAAGAAAATTACAGGTGTTCTATCCCAGCTTAGTGCAGCTACAGGCCATTAGTATGTCTGGAAGGCCAAGAAGGAGAGGCAGACAGTCACAAGCCAATAAGAGAGGGCAAGCAGGCTCTGTGTCTAGTGCTGGTCGTGGAGACGGTGCATCCTCATCAGCACGTGGCCATGGGACACGCTTGGCCTTTTTTTCGGCAGCTGGCCGTGTTGAGCCGCAACATGCGGAAGACTTGGTCGAGTGGATGACCAAGCCGTCCTCATCCTCCTCATCCTCTCTCACCCATGCCCAGGGTGCTTTGTCTGGCAAAGCAGCGGCCTCTTCCCTCAGCTCAATGTCATCAGTGACTCCTTCCCTAGCCCCACCATGTCCTCCTGAGGATTCCCTCGAACTGTTTGACCACAGTGTTGGGTACATGCTCCAGGAGGATGCCCAGCGTTTGGAAGGCTCTGATGATGATACTGAGCTCAATGAAGGCAGTAACATGAGCACGGACAGAGGGGGTGCCCAAGAAGGACAGCAATCTGGCAGTCATGCTCCCCCTGCTGCAGCATACTGCCAGGTTTGCTCCAGTGATGAGGAGGGAGGGGATGATGAGGTCACTGACTCAACGTGGGTGCCTGATAGGAGAGAGGAGGAGGAGGAGGAGGAGGAGGAGGAGGAGGAGGAGGTGGCACATCACCAACTAGGCAGGATGCCCTCCAGGGGCCAGCCTAAGGGCAGCACATTGACTGCATCACACCCCAAAGCTCCACATGTGCAGGGCGCTGCAGTCTCTGCGCGTTATTCAAAAAGTTCTTTGGTGTGGGCCTTTTTTGAGACGAGTGCATCAGATCGCACCGCTGCTATTTGCAATATATGTCTCAAGCGTATCTCGCGTGGCCAAAACATCTCCCGCTTGGGTACCACATGCTTGACCAGACATATGTTGACCTGCCATGCAGTTCGTTGGCAAGCGTATCTAAAAGACCCACACCAAAGAACAAAGACGATCTCTCCTTGCTCCTCATCAGCTGAGATTTCCAACCCCACTAGACCTTCAGTCCTCTCTGCGACCTGCAGTGAGAGGAATGAAGGTGTAGAATTAGGTGTGTCACAGCCAAGTACTTATGGGCAATCTGCTTTTGGTACACCGACGTCAGATTGTACCAGGCAAATTTCCCTGCCCCAGCTGCTGCACCGCCGAAAGAAGTTTGCTCCCAGCCATCCACATGCCCAGCGGTTGAATGCTAGCTTGGCAAAATTGCTAGCACTTCAACTGCTGCCTTTTCAGTTGGTAGACTCTGCCCCCTTCCGTGAGTTTGTGGAATGTGCGGTTCCTCAGTGGCAGGTACCCAAACGCCACTTTTTCTCACGGAAGGCGATTCCGGCTCTCTACCGGCATGTGGAAGGCAATGTCCATGCCTCGCTGGACAGGGCGGTCAGCGGTAAGGTGCATATTACCGCTGACTCATGGTCCAGCAGGCATGGACAGGGACGTTACTTAAGTTTCACGGCGCATTGGGTGACTCTGCTGGCAGCTGGGAAGGATGCAGGACAAGGTGCAGTAGTGTTGGAGGTTGTTCCGCCACCACGCCTCCAAAATGCTGATTGTGACACACCTCTCTCCTCCACCCCCTCCTCTTCTTCTTCCTCCATGGCCTCTTCCTCGGAACCAGCGGTGCTCCGTAGGCGTTCAAGGGGCTACGCAAGTACGCAGGCCAAAAGATGCCATGCGGTGCTTGAGCTGGTGTGCTTGGGGGACAGGAGCCACACTGGGGCAGAGGTTCTGTCAGCTCTGCAGGGGCAGGTTCAGAGGTGGTTGACGCCACGCCAACTTAAGGCAGGAATGGTGGTTTGCGACAATGGCACCAACCTCCTCTCTGCCCTCCGACAGGGACAACTGACCCATGTGCCCTGTTTGGCTCACGTCCTTAACTTGGTGGTGCAGCGGTTCTTGGGCAGGTACCCGGGCTTACAGGATGTCCTGAGGCAGGCCAGGAAAGTCTGTGTGCATTTCCGCCGGTCATATAATGCCAGTGCTCGGCTGACGGACCTCCAAAAGGAGTTTAACCTGCCCAAGAACCGCCTAATCTGTGACATGCCCACCAGGTGGAACTCGACGTTGGCCATGCTGCAGCGGCTGCACACGCAGCAGAGGGCCATCAATGAGTACCTGTGCGACTATGGCACCAGGACAGGGTCAGGGGACCTTGGTTTTTTTTCCCCACGCCAGTGGGCCATGATCAGGGATGCATGCACTGTCCTGTCACCATTCGAGGAGGCCACGAGGATGGTGAGCACTGACAGTGCATGCATCAGTGACACTGTCCCCCTTGTCCACCTGTTGGAGCACACGCTGCGTGGGATAATGGACAGGGCACTTGAGGCAGAACAGAGGCAGGAAGAGGAGGACTTCCTTAGCTCTCAAGGCCCCCTTTATCCAGACAGTGTTCCTGCGTGCCCGCCGATCACACAGGAAGAGGACGAGGAGGAGGAGGAGGAGGAGGAGGAAGATTGTGTCAGTATGGAGGTGGAGCCTGGCACTCAGCATCAGCAGTCTTTAAGGGATCAGTCCCAAGGAACACATGGACTTGTACGTGGCTGGGAGGAGGTGGCTGCGGACGTTGTTGTCCTTAGTGACCCAGAGGACTCCGGACCGAATGCCTCAGCAAACCTACGCTGCATGGCCTCCCTGATCCTGCAAAGCCTGCGTAAGGATCCTCGTATTCGTGGTATCAAGGAGAAGGACCAATACTGGCTGGCAACCCTCCTTGATCCACGTTACAAGGGTAAGGTTGCGGACCTTATCTTGCAATCGCAGAGGGAGCAGAGGATGAAACATCTTCGGGAGGCCTTGCAGAAAGGTCTGTGCAACGCGTTCCCAGAGACTGGGAGGTTACAAACTCCTGTTTCTGGACAACGTGTTGCTGAGGCTTCGGTCAGTCAAAGAAGGAGCGGTGGAGAAGGTGGCCGTCTGACCGATGCGTTCAGACAATTTTTTGGTCCGCAGCCCCAAGGTATGATCGGTTCCAGCAACCATCGCCAGCGTCTGTTTTACATGGTGCAGGAATACCTAGGGGCAAGATCAGACTTGGACACCTTTCCCACCGAAAATCCTCTGGGTTACTGGGTCTTGAGGATGGATCACTGGCCAGAGCTTGCACAGTATGCAATTGAGCTACTGGCCTGTCCTGCATCCAGCGTTCTTTCGGAACGCACATTCAGTGCTGCTGGAGGCGTGGTAACCGATCACAGGGTGCGTCTGTCCACCGACTCGGTCGATCGGCTGACCTTCATAAAAATGAATCAGTCTTGGATCACCACCAGCTACCAAGCACCTGATGCAGATGTAACCGAATAATTTTTTTTGAAATCTCAGATCCCTTCAAAGACTGCCTATGCTGATGCTGAGTGACTATCCCTGAGTAATTATCCTCTTCCTCCTCAATCATCACGCTGATAGCTTGTAAGAACATTTTTGGTTCTGGGCGCCACCACCAGTGCCTAAGGCACAATTTTTCAGCCCCTGTTTAACAGGGGCGTGTAATTACAATTTTTGATGTAATACTTTGCAGCAGGGCTCGTTCCTGCATTCCAACTAGAGTGTCTGTGAGGGGTTGCAGTGTTGTGGCACCAGCACCAGTGCCTAAGACCCAATTTTTCTGCCCCTGTCTAACAGGGGCGTGTAATTACAATTTTTGATGCAATACTTTGCAGCAGGGCTTGTTCCTGCATTCCAACTAGAGTGTCTGTGAGGGGTTGCAGTGTTGTGGCACCAGCACCAGTGCCTAAGACCCAATTTTTCAGCCCCTGTCTAACAGGGGCGTGTAATTACAATTTTTGATGCAATACTTTGCAGCAGGGCTTGTTCCTGCGTTTCAACTAGAGTGTCTGTGAGGGGTTGCAGTGTTGTGGCACCAGCACCAGTGCCTAAGACCCAATTTTTCAGCCCCTGTCTAACAGGGGCGTGTAATTACAATTTTTGATGCAATACTTTGCAGCTGGGCTTGTTCCTGCGTTTCAACTAGAGTGTCTGTGAGGGGTTGCAGTGTTGTGGCACCAGCACCAGTGCCTAAGGCCTAATTTTTCAGCTCCTGTTCAACAGGGGCATGTAATTACAATTCTTGATCTAATATTTCACAGCAGGGCCCTGTGAGGGCTTACAGTGTTTTGGCCACAGCAACACCTAAGGCCCAAATTTCTGCTGAGTATATAGGGCAGGACCCTACTTTCAAACATCTAACTTACAAACGACTCCTACTTGCAAACGGAAGGAGACAACAGGAAGTGAGATGAAATCTACCCCTAAGGAAGGGAAATTCTCTCCTGTAAGAGTTAATATGGGAAAACAATTTTTCCTTTCCACTGATGCTTTCCAATCCTTGTTCCACAAAAAAACCCAAATTTTCAAAAAACATTTTTCATTGGGACAAAAAAGTGAGGTGAAATCTTCTGAAGAGGAGGAAAGACGCAAAACAAATGTCACAGGGGTGATAACCCTTCCCTATGTTTTCCAAAAAGCTTAGAAAAGATTTTTTGGCTGGAGCTAAACACATTAAAAATGTTCAAAATTACAAACAGATTCTACTTAACAACAAACCTACAGTCCCTGTCTTGTTTGCACCGCCTGTATACTGCTGTTCAGAGTATATAGGGACCTTTCCTTATTTTAATTTGGGTGCGGGGTTCCCCTTAATATCCATACAAGACCCAAAGGGCCTGGTAATGGACTGGGGGGTACCCATGCCGTTTGTCTCACTGATTTTCATCCATATTGCCATGACCCGACATGACATTAAACCCGCAAGCAGTTTTAAATGAGATTTTTTCCTTTAAAAATGACATTTGGTGCAGGGACTGTTCTAAACATGGGAAACACGCGTCACTTTACAGGCATACTATAGACACCCCCCAGGTACGATATTTAAAGGAATATTTCACTTTTTTTTTTTTACTTTAAGCATCATTAAAATCACTGCTCCCGAAAAAACGGCCGTTTTTAAAAGTTTTTTTTGCATTGATACATGTCCCCTGGGGTAGGACCCGGGTCCCCAAACCCTTTTTAGGACAATACCATGCAAATTAGCCTTTAAAATGAGCACTTTTGATTTCGAACGTTCGAGTCCCATAGACGTCAATGGGGTTCTAACGTTCGTGCGAACTTGCGGTCCGTTCGCGGGTTCTGGTGCGAACCGAACCGGGGGGTGTTCGGCTCATCCCTACTGGTGACCATTTGGCTGCGAAATGTAATCTCATCAGGGCGGACCTGGACAAATTCAGGGGCAGACTTTCTTAGACTGAGTCGCGAATTTCCGCCACAAAGGACCTCACTACCCGTCATGATGATGCCCTTCACGCATTGCAGCGCAATGTCCAATCCCTGGTGGCTAAATCTGACGACACCGAAAATCGTCTTCGGAGGAATAATGTAAGGGTCCTGGGTCTCCCGGAAGGGGTAGAGGGGGATCACCCAGCTGAATTTGCGGAAGCATTCTTTAAGACACTTCTTAACTTGACTGAGGTCGCCCCGACTTATGTGGTAGAAAGGGCTCATAGAGTGCCGACAGGCCGGAGCATCCCTGGAGCTCCCCCAAGGCCCTTCTTGGTGAGATTCCTCAATTTCAGAGACCGTGACCGCATCCTCCATGAGGCCCGTAAACATCCCACCCTTCCCTTTGAGCACACAGTGGTGCATCTCTATCCTGACTTCTCCGCAGACTTACAAAGACGTCGCAAAACTTTCACCTATATTAGAAGACGACTTCGGGAACGTGATATCAAATATTCAATGCTCTACCCAAGCCGCCTACGAGTTCAGCATGGTGGTTCGGTGAAGTTTTTTGAATCCCCCGACGAGGCAAACACCTGGTTACTATCATTACAGTAATTCTTGAGCCCTCTCTCCAATCTGCAATACTGGCTGATGTTCTTGTCCCAAGGCTCATCTGTTCTAGTTCCGTGGCGGTTTGATTAACCTAGCATATTACTCACTATCACTGGTTAATGCTGTTCTGGATTTTTGTAAAGTGCAGGACTCCTCAAATCTGGCCTCTGTTTGCACCATGTATACCCCCCCCCCTTTTTCTGGGAACATTTACCAATCATGGGGGTAGGGAAGGGGCACTAACCAACAACTTATCCATGTGAACAACTGACGGATATCCTTGCGGAGCCATGGAGCCCTACAGACACAGACACCGTCTTCAGAAAGATGGACCTTAGATCAGTTTTTTTGTGGGGTTTTTTTGCACTTTTTTTCTTTTTTCTACTGTTTCATTTTAATTTTTTTCTATGGTCATGCCTTCCAGGACTTTTTTTGGACAAGTTTTGGGAAAAAGCTGCGTGTACTTTTTGTTTTGGTTTGCTGCACAGCAGCAGGGAGTTAATGGGGTTTTGGGATTTTTCTACCTAGCAGGTGCAGCCTTTCACTTTAGACCCTTTGTTATACAAATGATATGGTACGCACATGATTTGCATAATCTACTTTGTTTCTTCTCTTTGATACAGGTACACTATATAATATATGTTGAGTTAAAATGTGAATATGGCAGGATCAAAGGTTAATGTGATATCTTGGAATGTCCGAGGCCTAAACGACAAATTTCGTAGAGCCTTAATGTTTCAATATTTAAAGACGATCACACCGCACGTGGTGTTTTTACAGGACACACATCTGGATGGGAGCAGGGTACTGGCATTGCGTAGAGCCTGGGTACAGAGGGCGATGCACGCAACATACTCCACCTATGCTAGGGGAGTGTCAATCCTGATTAGCAAGGCGGTACCCTGCACCATACACCATGTCATCTCAGATCCGGGCGGCAGGTTCCTGATAGTTATAGCTGACATTAGTACATGCAAGATGGTCTTAGTTAATGTCTATATACCTCCTCCTTTTCAGGTACAGGTTCTCTATGATCTCCTTGGTAAATTAGCCCCTTACATGCATCTTCCTCTTATTATAGCAGGGGATTTCAATGCCATACTTTCTGCCGCTCTAGACTCATCGAATGTAGCTAGGGTGGCATCTGCCGACCTTTCTGCCTGGGCAGCTGTGGCCTCCCTGACGGAATTATGGCGATGGAAAAACCCCACCACCAAAAGCTATTCACATTTATCAAAAACACACAGGTCCTCCTCGAGGATAGATTTGGCATTCGCCAATGTTACAATTAGTGGGAGGAGCTAGTTACCTAGCTGGGAGCATTTCAGATCACACACCACTATCGGTGCATATTAGTATTCCCTCGGCTCTTAAGGGGGGGCATGGAGGTTAAACCCCGGCTGGTTGGAGGTGGAAGAGGTGTCCTCCCATGTGGCGCCACATTTCACTGACTACTGGAAAGATAATCTAGGCTCGGCCGATCCCACCACAGTATGGGATGAGTTCAAGGCTTGTATGCGTGGACATTATATCTCGGCCATTAAGCAGGCCCGCAGGTCTCATAATAAAAAAGAACAGGAATTGCAGGAAAAAGAAAGGGTCTGTGAACTTGCTCACGCAAATGATCAGTCTGATACAACATATGAAGAGCTGCTAGAGGCAAGACGCACGCTGGCACTTCACTTTACCGAATTAACACATACATCCAGGGCAAAAAGAGCTGAATCCATTTTTGAGCAGGGAGATAAGAATGGAAAGTTGTTAGCAATGTTAGTGGCAGAACAGAGAATACAAACATACCATGTATTAAAAACGACCGGGGAGACATTCTCACAAACCCAACTGATATTATGGATACGTTTGTGGAGTACTACAAGGCCTTGTATGCTCCTATACCAGTCTATGATAATCAAGAATTGGATGCATTATTGACGGCCCTGAATGTGCCGGTACTGACTGAGACGGATAGGGACATTTTTGAGGCTGACATAACTGAAAAAGAAATTGAAACGGCTATCAGGGCCTTCCCCCCTCATAAATCACCCGGACCAGATGGTTTTTGTATTGAGTGGTATAGACTACATATAGAGGACATACGTGTATCGCCCAGGGTTGGTGATTTTATGTCCCTAAATTTACTCTCTTCATTGGCCAAGGTCAAATCGCAGCTTGATGCGTGGAAACATCTTCCATTGTCCCTAATTGGAAGGGTCAACCTACTTAAAATGAAGATTCTCCCAGTTTTCTTGTACTTCCTGCGGAACACACCAATTTGGATCCCCTGTTCTTTTTTTAGGAGGGTAAACAGCCTATTTAGCTCCTTCATATGGGCCACTGCACACCCCAGAATTGGTCTCCGTACTTTACAGGAGCCATGGGGTCAAGGTGGACTAGCGCTGCCGGATCTTTTCAAATACTTTAAAGTGAGACAAATGGTGATCGCTAGATTTGCTAGATAGGTTGATAAGGGACGATGGGGATTCAGCAACAGTATTAGAGGCAGCTCTCATGGGATCGTATGAGAGCCTATCTTACTTAGTTTACAGGGGACCCCAAGCCTCCCCATCTCTGACTGCCTCATGCGTGTCACTGTCCGCGCATGGGACAGGTCACAAATTTTGATGAAAGTTGAAGATGGGAGCTGGTCACAGGACACCCCCCTCTGGTTTAACCCTAGACTAACACACTTTGGTGCAATCCCTGACCCGGTGATTTGGGCCAGGGTTGGCATTAAACAACTGAAGCACAAAAAAATTACTCACGTTTGACCAACTTAAAGATAAATATAATCTTCCTAACTGGTATCTATTTAGATACCTCCAGTTAAGACATGCTTTTCTTACTCAGTTCAGTTCTGACACACTAGAGCTGGGCACATCCCCATTGGAGAACATGCTGGGGCTGAGGACCTACAAAAACCGCTATCAATAGTTTACAAAGAACTATTTGTAGAAAGACCCTAAATGCTTAACAAATGTAAAGACACATGGAGTGCATTAGTAACAGATTTTGGGGGGGAAGATTGGGATGATATGTGGGATCACCCGTTCCAGACTCTGGTGTCGGCCAGAGATAGGCTCATTCAATTTAAAATACTTCACAGGGTGTATTATACTCCTGCAAGGATAGCTGGGATATATGGTACAGGTGCAACAGAATGCTGGCGATGCACGGTTAGCCATGCTGATTTTGACCACATATTTTGGCAGTGTCAGCCGATAAGGGAGTTCTGGAAAGGGGTAACACGCACTAGACAGAAAGTACTTTCGATACCGATTCCTGTTATGGTCGCAGTCTTAGTGGAAAGGCATAATCAATAAAGCATTACCTTTTTACAAAGCAACATACTTAAGCAGGGGTTGCCCAAAAAAATTCGAAAAAGTATGGCAATGTTGGCTGGACGACAAGGACACTTTGAATTGATCTGCTACGGTGGGGGAGTGCTTTAGCAAGCACTCTATGTATTGGGTAAAATGATGATGTAATCCTGATTAGATCATTATTTGACTGTGCGATGATTGGGTGTACCATTGATCTCTAGAAAACAAAATGTTTTCATTTTCTTGAACTGTTATGAGTATGGAATGTGATTTAGCCATAGTGAAAGCAATATTCAAAGGCTGTACAAGTGATTTAGCAATAGTGAAAGGCTGCACAAGGGTTAGGGGGGGAGGGAGAGGGGGGAATTTTGGTACACGTTGTACTGTATGAGCTGTTAAAATGTTAATAAACAAAAATTTTCAAAACAGAAGCACCTGGTATGAAAGTGGATGTTGAAGATGACAACCCCTTGGCATACCGACAACTATTTTTGACCGACCAGGTTATTGAAAAAATAGTTACGGAGACAAACCGGTACAAAGAGCAACAAGCTGCTATGCATCGGAAGTTTTCAAGAAGTAGAAAGTGGGAACCAGTGACCAAAGAGGACATTTGGAAATTTCTGGGCCTAATAATTCTTCAGGGAGTGGTGGGGAAACCCCTGCAGAAGTGGTATTGGAAAACAAATAAATTACTTGCCACTCTATTCTTTGGCATGGTCATGTCAGAGTACAAATTTTCCCTGATAATGAAGTATTTGCACTTTGAAAACAATGAAGAATTTGATGAAACTACTCATCCAGCACCAAAACTCAAGAAAATTTGGGAAGTATATCAAATGATTCTGAAGAATTTCCAACGGAGCTATGTGCCAGATAGAGACATCAGCATAGACGAAAATCTAATGGCCTACAAGGGAAGGCTCAGCTGGATACAATACATGGCATCAAAGAGAGCACGATTTGGGGTAAAATCCTTCATGCTATGTGAATCAACAACTGGTTACATTTGGAATTCTGTCCTATACACTGGGAAAGGAACCAAATTCAACCCAAAATACAGTATTTAGGGAATGGCAACATCTTCCGTTCTTTCACTGATTAAGCCATTACTAAATTAGGGCTATTGTGTATCTCCTGAACTTCCAGAATTCCTTCTGCAGAACAAAATGGATGCCCTTTGGAAGCATTAGGTCTAACCGGCGTGACATGCTGCCAATCTTTGGCAACAAGAAGCTCAAGACTGGAAAATGGTTGCCTGGCAGAAAGGCAAAATGATGGCACTGCAATGGTGTGACAAAAAAGATGTGTGCCTGATGAGTACAATCCATAATACCTCCAATGTCATGGTACACACAAAAGGTGGGAAAGACATCTTGAAGCCACAGGTAGTGATAGACTACAACAACACCATGGAAGGTGTTGACAGAGCCGACCAAGCAATGACATTTTATCTATCAATGAGAAGACAAAAAAAGTATTACAAGAAGATCTTCAGGCATCTTCTTGAGAAATGCTTGTGGAATGCCTACATTTTGCTAAGAAAAAAAAAAGAGAGAGTGACAAGCCTGTGGTTCATGCTGACTTTGGAAAGTTGCCAAACTGATCTTTCTGAACCATCAAACACCAATGGCTGTGAATAGAGCTGGGTGTTGTGCTGCTGGCGTTGTTATCCCAGAATGCCTGACTGGTCATCACTTCATGGACTACATTCCACCAACTAAGAAAAAGTCAGCACCCACAGGGATGTGCGTGGTTTGTTGCTCAAAGCGTGATGACAGTGGAAAGAAAATCCGAAAGGAAACCAGGTTCCACTGTCCCGATTGTGACGTCGGACTTTGGGCAGTCCCATGTTTCAAAATTTATCATACCCGGGATGTTTACTGGAGCAATATGACTAGTAATATTTCACCCTTGTTTGTTTGCACAAAAAAATGTTTCATTGTGTTTGATTTGATTATATTATTGACTAAAATTTATTGAATAAAATGTATTATTATTATATTATTATTTGTTATTTATAGTTATTTATTATATTATAATTTTTGATTTTGTGTTTCAAACTTTATTATACCCGGGATGTGTACTAGACTCTTGTTTGGACTGATTTAAGCGAGTTGTTCCTAAGAATTACAGGCCTACAATATAGAATGCCAAATTTCCATGCAAAACAATTATACCGCTTTCAGCATCCAAAATCTGATATAATCATACCGCCAGGGAGGTTAATCAAAAAAGCAGAAAGGTTCCTTCTTTCTAGTAACATTCAAGAAGACATTCAATAAAATGGCCTGGGATTACATGGAACAGTAAAAAGAGAGATAATCTGGCGCACTGAGATTATATAGTTCAATTGGCAAAAAAATGTTTATGAGACCATAGAAAGGGGTAAGGGGTAAACTAAAATAGTCTCTGATCCTGAGGGACAAGATGTAAATGTGGAGGGGGGAGGCTCAGGACCACCTGTGGCTTCTATCCTCAGAGTTGTGTATGGCTCTGTGTGATTTAATGGGAGAAAAGAACAAAGGGTAGGAAGCGCCAGCTAAGTGTAGTATCCCTGTTCAATAGCTTTTAATAACAATGGATTAATAACATTTACAAGAAGTAAAAACGCTCATCTGGTGCTGAGTATGTAAGCTTGTAGGGTGCCTTGAGCGTGATACATCAGTTCCATCTCTTGCAACGCAGCTGGAGTGCACACGGCGTTCTCCAACACAAGTTTGTACTGCATGCTGTGATGGATACATTGGTGTTTTAATTTTGAAATAAAACGTGATGAACTTCACTACGGGAGACTATTTCTTCCTTTCATTACCCAATTGATGTTTGGAGGTCTGACGGCACGATTCCAGATTGGGAGAATCTCCTTCATTGGTCTGATCCCTCTGCGCATTTGACTACCTGTAATGGGTGTCATGGAGTTCTGGTGAGTAGGATGTTTGGCAGGTGATGGTGGTGGAAGATACACAGTCACTCCTAATAATTCACCAAGATTAAGAAGATTTACACACACATTGTTATTTGGACAATAATTTATTTTTCTGTTTTTGTTCAAACCATCACTACTATGGACACTTTTTATGCACTTGGCTAAATGTTTTTTGGAATATGCACTTTAATCATGCACTTGCACCTAATTGTATATTAACAGCGGTGTTTATATTATTTAATATATTGTAAATCAATATTCTGACACATGTCACAGAGAGTGAGGTTCAAATTAATTTAAGAATTTAAATAATTTTATATCACATATGGTTTTTCACTTACAACGAGTTGCTCTCATTACCAGTATTTGCTCACATCTATTAAACATTTGCCCAGGTTTGGGGCTTGACCCCTCTTCTTCCCATTTAGGTGACAGATGGCCTTCACCAGAGCCTTTAAAGGTGGAGATGGTCCAGAAACCCTAGTGGTCCTTGTGTGCTTCACTGCAACGGTCACCAGATCACGGCCCTTAGAACTGACTCTCCACGAGTAGCAGGACAGGGTACGGTTAAAGTGCAGAGGCTGAAGTGCAAGATGGTAGGCAAAAATCATCTAGGTCTAGGCAGGAAGCTTGGCAGGTGGCAGGCAGAAGAGTAGTCAGGTTAAGACAAGGGCCTTAACAGGCCTTAGGAAGAAGAATAGTCAGGGTCAGTTTGGGTCAGGAAAGGTCAGGTAATCTTCAGGTAAGTAATAAAGCTTTTGCAACAACAGTTACTTGGTAAGAAGACACAGCACAAGCCATTTCAAAGACAAGTCTAGCACTTTTTCAGGAAACTCAAGAAGTTTCAGGGATTCTGTGCGTATCATTGGAATAACTGTCAGGATTTCTGAGTGTATCAATGGAAGCACTGGCAGGGATTCGGAAAATACCATTGGAAGTACTGACAGAGATTCTGTCAATACTATTAAATGGACTAGCAAGGATTATGGAAATTTCATAACAACTGGGCTCTTAGACACAACTCCTGTCTCTAGAAAGTGGTGCAGGTAATTGGGAAATAATTGACAAAATAATATGTCCTGATGTGGTGAGTAATTTTCTGGAATCTGCCCCTGTAAATCTGTTCACCAGAACTCTGGTGAAAGTCTGACACACAGTGCCCATCAGGACTAGTCTAGTGTTTTGGGAAAAAAGTACTGTTTTGAGTAATTCTTGTAAAGAATTTATCCATAATAAAGGACACTTCAGGTTAGCATTAATATAGCAAGGCCCACACATTGGTTGCACCTCAAACCCAAACAATCATTCGGACTAAGCTGTAAAGGTCATATGACAATACAGAGATTATAATCTGACATTAGCAAATTATTCCACAATGGATTTCCTTTTCAAGGAAAAGTCAGAAAAAAATATTGTAAGTTGATTTCCTACACACAACATTTTTTTTTTCGCTGAACACATCTAGAATGGTAAAAGATTTATACATGAAAGCAATTGCCAAGATTTTGTTAAATTATCTATTTGGAATTGAAGATAAAATGTATTAGATGGATTTAAATTACCAAAATGTTTTTGTGAACGACTGCTCAAGAGATTATTTACTCCAGCACCATTTCAATCTATTTTGAATTCAAAAGCAGTGCTAGTTGTGTCATTTCTGGTCTAAAAAACTAGTTAGTGAAGCATAAAACAATTGTTCATATGGTGAAAGCCAGAGACTTCCAACAATTTTTTATTCATTAAAGTTATCCATTCTGTGCAGGCAAGGTTTCCTTGGGTTTACCATCTAATAATCAGTTTCAACATATGATCTGTTAAATGATTGTCTAGAAAGGCTAGCTTTATAGGAGTTCACCTCTGAAGTAGCACCAGCAGGAAAATTAATGATACAAAAGTTGACTTGTTACAGCAAACGAATGGTGAATGTAAAACCAGCAGAAGATAGATAGCATAGAACAGGAGTGGGCAACTGCGGCCCTCCAGTTGTTGTTGATCTACAAGTCCCATCATGCCTCTGCCTCTGAGAGTAACTGTTAGTCTTCCCATCATGCCCTTGCCCCTGGGAGTCATACTGGTAACTGTAAGTCTTGCAATGCCTCATGGAACATGTAGTTCCACAACACCTATAGGACTGCAGTTGTCCAACCTTGGCTTAGAAGGTGATGCTTTTTGCTCTGCAGTTTTAAATATATTTAGTGTTAGGGGAACATACTCAGCTGGTATTGGTATTGGCATTGGCAAACTGGTCCAGGCAGGCTTATCCCGCACTTGTATTCAGTAAGGTTCCAACTAAATTCAGGTTTGCTCCTGACTAACAGGGTCCCCTCTAATAGGTTCCCCAAAACATACAGGAAGTATGCGTACCTTTTTTACTGTCAGAACTCTCTTTACCCAGCAGCAGGCTTCCACTGCAGAAGGAGCGGGAGAGAGGAGGGGAGAGTCAATTTGCATATATAAAGGCCTGTGGACAGTCCAGACCAATAAACGTGGTCTGGCTAACAGGCAAGATATGGGCTTAGGACTGAAGGCTTTTTCCCACCCAAAGCTTTATTAAGCCTCTGGGCTCCAGAACTCAGAACAGAACCTAATAAGATTCTGAGAAAACAATTTTTTTTTATTCACCTTGGCCACAAACCCTGGAGCCCCTCACTAAGTGTATTTAAGAAATCCAGGTGACACATTCACACCCCGAACATTCCTGCCAATCAGTGCCTTACATACCCTCCACCTATGTTCAAACCTAAAGGGAAGGAGCACATTTTGCAATCATACAGTGGACACATCAGAATCAATCAATTTTCTTGCTAGGTCTCTAGCCTGTGGTGCACATAAGAAAGGACTATGGTCATAACTCTCATTTTCCATTCATATCAACCACTTTTTTGCATGTCTTTCAGGGTTCTATTAAACAGTTCTATAAGCCCATCAGTTTGGGAGTGGTACACTGACGTGAGTAAATGAGTATTTTTCATCAATGAGCACAGCTCTTCGATTACCTTTGACATGAAAGAGATTTTAGTGTACAATAGCATGTCAGTGCATATTAATGAGATTTTAATAAATTTAGCTTGGGTTTAAATGATTTGCATGATGAAGCCCTTGATTTTTTTTTGAGTTAACATCTTGGAGAATCTGGGATATTCTGAGTATTCATCTTGATGCAACTGGAATAAAATCCCTTTTGGAGGGAAATGACTAATAAAACTGAAAGCGCTTAATGATCTATGCTGTGTGTAGATCATTTTGTGAAGGTGAGCAGTTGGTGCAGCTAGTGAAGGATTGGGCGTAGTGAAATGCTTAAAGTAACAGCATAGTGACTAAAATAAATTCTAAATAAAAACGCACAGTGCATTCTAGGGTCCTAATTGGATGAATGAATGGCTTTGCCAATTAGGGCACAGAGTACTGTTAGAGCCCTGATTGGACAAAGTGAAGATAACTTTGCCCAATCATGGCTCAGTGCTCATAGTCCTGCCCCACACTATAAAAGGTTCCTTCCCATAGAAGGTTTTTGTTGTGTGTTGTTGAAGTGGGGATAGATAGAGCAAGGCTCAGTTTGCTAATAGCACGTTAGTGTGTTCACTTATTGTGACTAGGGATGAGCCGAACACCCCCCTGTTCGGTTCGCACCAGAACATGCGAACAGGAAAAAAATTTGTTCGAACACGCGAACACCGTTAAAGTCTATGGGACACGAACATGAATAATCAAAAGTGCTAATTTTAAAGGCTAATATGCAAGTTATTGTCAATAAAAGTGTTTGGGGACCTGGGTCCTGCCCCAGGGGACATGGATCAATGCAAAAAAAAGTTTTAAAAACGGCCGTTTTTTCAGGAGCAGTGATTTTAATAATGCTTAAAGTCAAACAATAAAAGTGTAATATCCCTTTAAATTTCATACCTGGGGGGTGTCTATAGTATGCCTGTAAAGGGGCGCATGTTTCCCGTGTTTAGAACAGTCTGACAGCAAAATGACATTTTGAAGGAAAAAACTCATTTAAAACTACCGCGGCTATTGCATTGCCGACAATACACATAGAAGTTCATTGATAAAAACGGCATGGGAATTCCCCACAGGGCAACCCCGAACCAAAATTAAAAAAAAAAAATGATGTGGGAGTCCCCCTAAATTCCATACAAGGCCCTTCAGGTCTGGTATGGATATTAAGGGGAACCCCAGCCAAAATTTAAAAAAAAAATTGACGTGGGGTTCCCCCTAAATTCCATACCAGACCCTTCAGGTCTGGTATGGATTTTAAGGGGAACCCCGCGCCCAAAAAAAAAAAAAAACGGCGTGGGGTCCCCCTAAAAATCCATACCAGACCCTTATCCGAGCACGCAACCTGGCAGGCCGCAGGAAAAGAGGGGGGGACGAGAGTGCGGCCCCCCCCCTCCTGAACCATACCAGGCCACATGCCCTCAACATTGGGAGGGTGCTTTGGGGTAGCCCCCCAAAACACCTTGTCCCCATGTTGATGAAGACAAGGGCCTCATCCCCACAACCGTGGCCGGTGGTTGTGGGGGTCTGCGGGCGGGGGGCTTATCAGAATCTGGAAGCCCCCTTTAACAAGGGGACCCCCAGATCCCGGCCCCCCCCCTGTGTGAAATGGTAAGGGGGTACTTACCCCTACCATTTCACTAAAAAACTGTCAAAAATGTTAAAAATGACAAGAGACAGTTTTTGACAATTCCTTTATTTAAATGCTTCTTCTTTCTTCCTTCATCTTCTTCTTCTTCTGGTTCTTCTGGCTCTTCTGGTTCTTCCTCCGGCGTTCTCGTCCAGCATCTCCTCCGCGGCGTCTTCTATCTTCTTCTCCTCGGGCCGCTCCGCACCCATGGCATGAGGGGGGAGGCTCCCGCTCTTCTCTTCATCTTCTTCTTCATCTTCATCTTCTTCTTCATCTTCTTCTTCTTCTTCTCTTCTTCATCTCTTCTTCCTTCTTCATTTCTTCTGCGGGCTGCTCCGCATCCATGCATGGAGGGAGGCTCCCGCTGTGTGACGGCGTCTCTTCGTCTGACGGTTCTTAAATAACGGGGGGTGGGGCCACCCGGTGACCCCGCCCCCCTCTGACGCACGGGACATGACGGGACTTCCCTGTGGCATTCCCCGTGACGTCACAGGGAAGTCCCGTCAATTCACCGTGCGTCAGAGGGGGGCGGGGTCACCGGATGGCCCCGCCCCCCGTTATTTAAGAACCGTCAGACGAAGAGACGCCGTCACACAGCGGGAGCCTCCCACCATGCCAGCATGGCTGCGGAGTGGCCCGGAGAAGAAATGAAGAAGGAAGAAGAGATGAAGAAGAGAAGAAGAAGAAGAAGAAGATGAAGAAGAAGATGAAGAAGAAGATGAAGAGAAGAGCGGGAGCCTCCCCCCTCATGCCATGGGTGCGGAGCGGCCCGAGGAGAAGAAGATAGAAGACGCCGCGGAGGAGATGCTGGAGGAGAACGCCGGAGGAAGAACCAGAAGAGCCAGAAGAACCAGAAGAAGAAGAAGATGATAGAAGAAAGAAGAAGCATTTAAATAAAGGAATTGTCAAAAACTGTCTCTTGTCATTTTTAACATTTTTGACAGTTTTTTAGTGAAATGGTAGGGGTAAGTACCCCCTTACCATTTCACACAGGGGGGGGGCCGGGATCTGGGGGTCCCCTTGTTAAAGGGGGCTTCCAGATTCCGATAAGCCCCCCGCCCGCAGACCCCCACAACCACCGGCCACGGTTGTGGGGATGAGGCCCTTGTCTTCATCAACATGGGGACAAGGTGATTTGGGGGGCTACCCCAAAGCACCCTCCCAATGTTGAGGGCATGTGGCCTGGTACGGTTCAGGAGGGGGGGGGGGCCGCACTCTCGTCCCCCCCTCTTTTCCTGCGGCCTGCCAGGTTGCGTGCTCGGATAAGGGTCTGGTATGGATTTTTAGGGGGACCCCACGCCGTTTTTTTTTTTTTTTTGGCGCGGGGTTCCCCTTAAAATCCATACCAGACCTGAAGGGTCTGGTATGGAATTTAGGGGGAACCCCACGTCAATTTTTTTAAAAAATTTTGGCTGGGGTTCCCCTTAATATCCATACCAGACCTGAAGGGCCTTGTATGGAATTTAGGGGGACTCCCACATCATTTTTTTTTTTTTTTTTTTGGTTCGGGGTTGCCCTGTGGGGAATTCCCATGCCGTTTTTATCAATGAACTTCTATGTGTATTGTCGGCAATGCAATAGCCGCGGGTAGTTTTAAATGAGTTTTTTCCTTCCAAATGTCATTTTGCTGTCAGACTGTTCTAAACACAGGAAACATGCGCCCCTTTACAGGCATACTATAGACACCCCCCAGGTACGAAATTTAAAGGGATATTACACTTTTATTGTTTGACTTTAAGCATTAATAAAATCACTGCTCCTGAAAAAACGTCCGTTTTTAAAACTTTTTTTTGCATTGATCCATGTCCCCTGGGGCAGGACCCGGGTCCCCAAACACTTTTTATGACAATAACTTGCATATAAGCCTTTAAAATTAGCACTTTTGATTTCTCCCATAGACTTTTAAAGGGTGTTCCGCGGCATTCGAATTTGCCGCGAACACCCCAAATTGTTCGCTGTTCGGCGAACTTGCGAACAGCCAATGTTCGAGTCGAACATGAGTTCGACTCGAACTCGAAGCTCATCCCTAATTGTGACTGTGAGTTTAGAGTTAGTGCAGTGTTAGCATAGTGTGTCAGTATAGTTTAGTGTGGTGTTTAACACAGCATTACATAACATTTAGTGCTGTATACCATTTTTTTTAGCTGCTGCGTTTTTTTCTTTTTTCCCCTGCCTGTGCCTGCCCCCTTTTTTTAAATTGTCAGCCATAGTTTTTCTGACTGAGATGCTGGTGTTTTTGCCTTTATAATTTTTTTTTTAATAGATTTTACATTTCTGTCATCAGTCCTCAATTTAAAGTGCCCCAAACACCACTTTTCATTCAATAAAGTGCACCCAATCACACATTTTCCAGTTTTTATTAAATTTGGGTAATAAGCCCCCCCCCCCCACTCCATCATGTCTGGAAGGCCAACAAGGAGAGGCAGATGTTCTGTGTCCAAAGGCAAACGTGGACATGGTCTGTCCTCAGGCAGGGCATAGTTGTCTCTCTTTAGTGATGTTGCCAGTGCTATCCAGCCACAGCATGCAGAGGAGGTGGTGGACTGGCTTACTAAACCATCCTCCTCATCCTCTCTGACCCAAGCTGGCACTAGTGTGCAGTCCACCACAGCTGCCAGAGTGGCTTATTCTGCCTCCTTGTCCACAGCTACTCCTGCTATAGCCCCAGCATGCATGGAGGCGTCAGCTGAATTCATCAGCCACTTGTTTCTTGAGGATGCACAGACATTACTTGATTCTGATGTTGGTTCTGAGGTAGAGGAAGGAAGTAACATGAGCCTATAGAGAGGGAAGAACACTGATAAACAACAAGTTTGTCATTTTTTGCCAAGTTGGCTCCAGTGATGATGAGGATGGAGGTGATGATGATGAAGTTACTGATACGATTTGGGTGCTGGATAGAGCAGAGGAGGAAAGTGAGGGGGAGAAACAGAGGAAGCTATCATGGAAAAGTACAGAGCAGCCATCCTATTCCATCAGATTGTGAAGCTGTTATCTCCCGGCCCACTTCCCACAGCTCAGCTGTGTGGGCCATTTTAAACACATGTGCAGCTGATCGCACTGTTGCAATTTGCAATGTCTGTTGCAAGCAGATTAAGAGTGGAAAAAACACCAGCCATTTGGGTAACACATGCTTGACAATGCATGTAACCTCCCACCAGAGAACCTGAAAACCACATACAAGGGACACATTTCTTCTCTTCACCCCTCACCTTTCATGTCTACCCCCACTATATCTCATGACCTCTCAGCAGCCTCCACTGACAGGGATGATGGTATAGCAAATGGTGTCACAGGTCCTTGCAACATGTCTGTCAGCAGCACACCACCAGCTGCAGGGTATAGCAGGCAAATTTCTCTGCCCCAGCTGTTGCATAAAAAAAAGCACTCCCTGTCACCCATATGCTCAGCATCTAAATTCTAGCTTGTCCGAATTGCTGGCTTTACAACTCCTGCCTTTCCGTCTGGTAAATTCTGCCCCCTTCCATGAATTTGCAGAATGTGCTGTACCACAATGGCAGGTTCTCAGTCTCTATTTCTTTGCACATAAGGGCATTCCAGCTTGTACCATCACATGGAAGACAATGTTTTGGCATCGTTGGGCAAGGCAGTCAGCAACAATGTCCACATCATGGTCAGGGATGATATATTTTGTTCACCGCACACTGGGTAACTCGTAACTTGTTTTGCCGCCACGTCTCCATACAGCTGGTGGTGATGATGTGAGATCTGTAAGCTCCACTCCCTCCTTCTCCTCCATGCCCTCCTCTGCTGAATTGTCCTATGAACCACCATACCCCTAAGCATTCAAGGGACCATTCAACAAGTCAGGCTAAAAGATGCCAGGCAGTGCTTCAGCTGGCCTGTCTAGGGTACAGGAGCCTCATTGGAGCAGAGATTATTTCAGCTCTGCAGGCCCAGAGGTGGTTCATGCCATGAAAGCTTGAGCCAGGAATGGTGGTGTGTGATTATGGCACTAACCTTCTGTCCGCCCTTTGACAGGGTATGTTGACACATGTGCCATGCCTGGCACATGTCCTTAATTTGGTGGTGCAGTGTTTCTTAAACAGGCACCTAGGTTTGCAAGATCTTCTAAGGCAACCCAAAAGAATCTGTAGCCATTTCAGGTGGTCATACACAGCCAGTGTTTGGTTGGCTGAAATTCAGTGGGAATTCCACCTGCCCGTAAACTGCCTGATTTGTGACATCAGGTGAAACTCAAATTTGGAAATGCTGCACATGCAGGCAAGGGGCATCAATGAGTACTTGTGTGAGTATGGCACAAGGACAGGCTCAGGGCAGTTCAGCTTTTTTTTCCCCATACCAATGGCTGCTGATAAAGGATGCATGCACAGTACTTTCACCATTTGAGGAGGCAACAAGGATAGTGTGTTGTGACAATGCATGCATCAGTGACACAATCCCTGTTGTGTTCCTACTGGAGCCGACTCTGTGTGGCATTATGGGCAGGGCACTCGAGTCAGAGCAGCGGGAAGAAGAGGAGGACTTCCTTTCCTCTCAAGGCCTGCTTTATGCAGACACCCTTTTTGCGACACCACAGAACACACAAGAGGAGAGGGAGGAGGAAGAGGAGGGGGAGACAGTTTGGGAGGCATAGAAGCAGAGGAAGACATACGTCAGACCTTAAGAGATAGTTTTCAGTCCCCAGAAACCTTGAGTGTAGTAGGTGGCTGGGAGGAGGCAGTTCCACATACTGTAATCCTCAGTGACCCCGAGAACTCTGCTTCTCATACGGTGCATGGGCTCCCTTATTCTTCAAAGCCTGCAAAAGGAACGAAGAATTTGTGGCATCAAAGAGAAGGATCAATTTTTGGTTGGCAACCCACCTTGACCACCATTACAAGGGGAAAGTCTCTGAACTCATCCTGCCCTCGTAAAGGGAGCACAGAAGGAAATATCTTGAGGGCAACTTAAAGAGGAGTTTATGTAACACCTTTCCAGGTAGGTTACAGTCTCATGGAAAAGCTATTTTTAAGGATTTTGTTGGTCAAAGGAGGAGCAGTGAAGAAGGGGGCCGCATCAATGATGCATTTCAAAAAAATTTTAGTCCTCGGCGCCCAGGGCTATCAGCTTCAAGATCCTATTGACAGCACCTGCATCATATGGTGGAAGATTATCTAGGGGTGAAAACAGATATGGGGAGCTTTCCAGTAGATGATCCACTGGGTTTCTGGGTCATGAGAATAGACCACTGGCCAGAACTTGCCCAGTATGCAATTGAGCTGCTGGGCTGCCCTGCATCCAGCATGTTTTCCAAATGGGCATTCAGTGCTGCTGGAGGTTTTGTGAAAGATAAGAGTGCATCTGTTCAGACTCCGTTGACTGGCTGACATTTGTCAAAATGAATCAGTCCTGGATTAGCAGCAGCTATCAAGCTCCTAAACCTAAGTTCGCTGATTAAGTGTTATTGGATTCTCAAATCTCTGCAAGACTGTCTAGGCTGCCTAGCTTTGTGGGTGTAATTTTTTGGTATAGGTTTCATGGGCATAATTGACCAATTTTTCCACACTTGTTCGACAGATACATCAAATGTAATTTTTTTTACAGCAAGGCCAATTCCTGCTTTCATTAATAGACCCTCTAGAAGGTTACAGGGTGAAGGCACCACCCACATCCAAAGACAAATTTTTCTGTAACTGTTTGAACGGGGGGCATCACATTTTAAATTTTTTACAGCAAGGACAATTTTTGCTTTCATCAAGAGTACCTCTAGAAGATTAAGGGGTGAAGGCACCTCCAATACCCAAAGGCAAAGTTTTCTGCAACTGTTTGTCAGGAGCATTAAATTTCAATTTTTTACAGCAAGGCCAATTTTTGCTTTCATCAAGAGTATCTCTATAGAGTTTCGGTGTGAAGGCACTACCAACACCCAAAGCCCAATTTTTCCACACTTGTTACTTCTATCTAAAGTCTGCGAAAAAAAATGTTAATCTTGGCCTGAGTGTACTATAATTTGGCTTCTTCACATAAGGCTTGCTCACTGTGGGGACAATTTTGTTATTTCCATCTAAAGTCTTCCAAAGAGACACCAGAATTTATCCAAAAAATCTCAAATCTTGGTCCAAGTGCACTAAAATGTGCCCTCATGATAAAAACTATAAAACAAAGGTTAGTGCAGCACAATTAATGTAAGGGAAAAAGAGACCATTCCACATAAAACAAGAAATCCAATGTTACTTGTCTGATATAAAACAGTTGAGATCAAATTCAACATTTAACCCCCTAGATACCGCAACCTAGGTTTCATGTATCCATAGTGATTCACGTTGACTCAACTGTCTTATATAATTACCTCCTCTCCAATGTTTGTTTACTTTTTCCAAACCCCAGAATTTCAGGCATCTCGGATCCCTATTGTGGAAGATTCTGAGCTGAGCCGGTCTGTTACAAAAGACAAAATTCTCCTCCCATAGTGCCATAGAGATGTTTGCGACACTCTGTGCAAAACGGGCGCCCATGGCAACTTCAAGCGTTTGTAAAAAGAATTTCCCATCGTAGCAGAAATATTTTCTGGCTAGACAAAACTCTAAAGTTATCATAAGAAAATCTTTGAGTAGGGGAGGTAGGTCAGACCTATCCAAAGCCCATTGGACAGAACTTAAAGCATCTTGATGGCCTATAATAGTGTATAATGAGCTGACATCAGCTGTTACCAAAAGACTATTTTCCTTACAAGGGATTTTTTCCACAATCTGAATGATATGTTTAATGTCCTTCAGATATGCGGTGGTAATGGATACTAAGGGCTTCAAAAAATAATCTATGTATTGACCCAAGCATGATACGGAATCTATACTGTTAACTATGGGCTTGCCTGGAGGCGACCGAGAGTCCTTATGTATCTTAGGTAAAAAACACACTATCGGTCTCCTGCAGGCACTAGGGTCTGAATACAATGCCTCCTTTTTATTTAGAACTCCCTGTGTTCTACCACTCTGCACTTGGTAGGTGTTCCTGTCAGATAACAATCGCTCCATATCCCCTTTATAAAAACATCAAATAGTGCAGCGCTAAGACCAAATCAAACAATGAAATCCACCACAGTGTCAAATCAATGAGTCCATAAGAGTAGTCCATAAATCATCCTCAAGTGCGAGCAGACATCACGTTTGCAGAGAAGTGATTCAGGAAGCCCACCACCAAGGTTTAAGATGGCCTCTCACCTGATGGAATGGACCCTTTAATTACAGAGGGTCACAAAGCGCCTTTTCGTATAACCAAGTGGGGTGCAGCATACATAGGCATCCATCAGGGCTCCCGTATAAGACACTCCAGTATGATCGTAATAAAAATGGCAGAAAGATAGTGCTCTCTGTATATACAGTTTTATTGTTAAATACTAAAAATGTGACACTCACATGTAAAGCACTCGATTAGTGCAGGTAAAAACAAACAGGAGCGGTGAGAATCTCCGTACAGCAGTATAGATGCGCAGTGGCCGCGGGTGACGTCACGGTGTATCCTCGTTCTGGACGCGTTGCGTCCCAGTGGGCGGGGACTTCATCAGCAGATGAGGATACAACGTGGGCACCCGCGCTTTATTCAAGGTGAGTAACCATGACAATGGTAAACATGGTATAATCAACCTCACGCTTACCCGGAAGTCAATCCGGACATGACCCCTCAGTGTTAAATATGCGATGGACGGAAACATATGTTCCCACACATATGAAACAAATAACTAAAAAGGGGAAAAATGAAACTAATAAGATAAAAATTGCATCCATCCTCAAAAATGGAAATGTGCAAGAGGACTAAATAGAAATACATTTTAAAATATTCCGAAATACTTGGCAGTCATTTAGAAACAATTCATAAAATATATGACAGTCATCCACGGCCACTGTCACCCACACATAGACAATACCATCAACAATCAAATTTAAAACAATTAGCGATCAGATATAAAACAATTAGTATCGAAATCCACGTTTAACCCTTCAGGGCAGAGAACCCTGGTTTCAAAGATCCAATACGATTCTCTTTTACTCAATTGTCTTAAAAAATTACCACCCCTCTAGTGCCTAGTAACCCTCTCTATACCCCAGAATCTCAAACTTTTTGGATTCTGATGGTGATGAAGTTTAAAGTGTCTGGAGACATTGTGGGTTTTTAGGCCTTTTTTAATATTGTTAACATGCTCAGCGAGCCTCACGTGTAGGGGTCTAGATGTTCTACCAATATACTGGAGCCCATATACTGGAGCCCGTAGGGACAGGGGGGTTAAGAACGCTGGGAGCCAGACGGTCTCTTAGTGATGGAGCCTTCTTATAAATAAATTGGGGACGGTCCGGTAGAACAGGGCCTAAAATTTTATCCTGTTTTAAGATGGGCCAGTTCTTCAGTACTACTTTCTCAAAGGTACGATATTGCATATTATAATTAAGCACCATCTTAAAGTTATGATTATCTCCCCCAGGATCCATAACGATGTTAGAGACCAGTGCACTTCTGTCCATAGTTTTGACTCTGGTGATCTCTTTCTCTAACATTGAACGGTCATACCCTTTTTGTTCAAACCTTGAGGTCAGGATTTGTGACTGTGTAATAAAGTCCTCATCATGGGTACAATTCCTATGTAACCTAATATACTGACCCCTGGGGATGTTACACAGCCATGAGTGATGATGACAACTCCCCAGGGGAATGTATGAGTTGCGGTCAGTAGGTTTGAAGTAGTTGGTCATGGTAAAGTGGTCATGTGTAACACTGATGGTCAAATCCAGAAATACCACCTTTTCTGGGTCAATCGTCCAGGTCAGGGCTATATTCTTATGGTTGTTATTAAGGGTTTCAATAAACATGTCAAGTTTATCTCTATCCCCTTTCCATATGAGGATAAGATCGTCGATGAATCTACGATAACATATAAGCTCTGGGGGTCTATTAAGAAAAACAGCCTCTTCCTCCCAGTGGGCCATAAAAATATTAGCCACACTGGGAGCAAAGTGAGCCCCCATAGCAACTCCCCTTGTCTGTAAATAAAAATCCCTATTATACCAAAAGTAATTCCTAGTTAAACAGAAATTTAAACAACTCAAAAGAAATTCCTGATGCCTCCCTGACAATGATGAAGAGGACAAGGCCCACAGATGACATTGCATCCTTATGTCCAATAATGGTATACAGAGAACTAACGTCCGCTGTTACCAAAAAAGTGGGCGGTGAGCACTTAAGGTTTTCCAAGATCTGAATAATATGCTTAGTGTCTTTTAAAAAAGCAGGGGTTTTTGTCACAAGCGGTTGCAAAAAGAAATCAATGTATTGCCCAAGCCGTGCTGACACACATTAACAATGGGTCGACCGGGGGGATTAACGATGTCTTTATGGATTTTGGGCAAAAAGTAAATACTAATACGATACTAATTGTTTTATATCTGATTGCTAATTGTTTTAAATTTGATTGTTGATGGTATTGTCTATGTGTGGGTGACAGTGTCCGCGGATGACTGTCATATATTTTATGAATTGTTTCGAAATGACTGCCAAGTATTTCGGAATATTTTAAAATGTTTTTCTATTTAGTCCTCTTGCACATTTCCATTTTTGAGGATGGATGCAATTTTTATCTTATTAGTTTCATTTTTCCCCTTTTTAGTTATTTGTTTCATATGTGTGGGAACATATGTTTCCGTCCATCGCATATTTAACACTGAGGGGTCATGTCCGGATTGACTTCCGGGCAAGCGTGAGGTTGATTATACCATGTTTACCGTTGTCATGGTTACTCACCTTGAATAAAGCGCAGGTGCCCACGTCGTATCCTCATCTGCTGATGAAGTCCCCGCCCACTGGGACGTAACGCATCCAGAACGAGGATACACCCGCGGCCACTGCGCATCCACACTGCTGTACGGAGATTCTCACCGCTCCTGTTTGTTTTTACCTGCACTAATCGAGTGCTTTACAAGTGAATGTCACATTTTTAGTATTTAACAATAAAACTGTATATACAGAGAGCACTATCTTTCTGCCATTTTATTTTTATTACGGTCATACTGGAGTGTCTTATACCGGAGCCCTGACGGATGCCTATGTATGCTGCACCCCACTTGGTTATACGAAAAGGCGCTTTGTGACCCTCTGTAATTAAAGGGTCCATTCCATCAGGTGAGAGGCCATCTTAAACCTTGGAGGTGGGCTTCCTGAATCACTTCTCTGCAAACGTGATGTCTGCTCGCACTTGAGGATGATTTATGGACTACTCTTATGGACTCATTGATTTGACACTTTGGTGGATTTCATTGTTTGGTCTTAGCGCTGCACTATTTGATGTTTTGATTTTGTTAAGGGATTTGATTTTTGACCCTAGTGTTCAGCAGCTGTATTACACATATACCACTTCGCGCTGATTTATTTTACTTTCTAGATATCCCCTTTATAGTAAGATTTGCTCATAATCACCAATCCGCCCCCCATATCTGCGGGGCGGATAACCATGTCCTTATTTTTTTCCAAAGTACTGGTTCCTTTTTTAAGGTAAGATTAATCCCCCACTTTTTTCATTTTCATTTCCTCTAAATCACTAGTTACCATGTTTTTGAAGACTTCAATATGTCTGTGGTCATTTTTTGGGGGGTTGAAAACTGATCTGTTCGCTAGGTTAGAGTGAATTCCAGAAGGAACCCCAGAACCTGTTTGAGAAGATCTCTCACCAGGTTTTGAAAGAAAATATCTCTTAATGTTCAAGGGGCGAACTTAAGTCCTTTATCAAGTACCTTTAGTTCATCTTCAGATAAATCTATACCACTAATGTTATATATTCCTGTTCCTAAGGGGACTTTTGCCCTTTTTGTTTTTCGTCCAGCTCTTTTCCCTCTCTTTCCCTTCTTTTGCCCCCTGTTTGTTTCCAATTGGCGTGCGGCCCCAAGATTCTTGCCATTGGGGCTGAAGGTTCCCTTAAAAAACACTTCCCTGATGTGCTTCATCATTAAAAAGGGGGGTAAATCTATTATGAGTAGATATTGGGGCTCTATCATACTGGTACTCATTTTCTCCGTAATGCTGGATGTGATCATTATACGAGTAGTGGCCCCTAGTGACACATTACTAGGGTTCCTTCTTCTCTATACCCTCGGTTATGGGAAGGTGGATAATGTTAATAATTTCCTCTGTCTTTTCCTCCCCTAGCACAAGGGGTTAGCTCCCTGAGAAGTAGATGGTTGGGAATAAATTGCTGGGGTACTTGAAAGAGATCTATTAGAAATCGATTGGGTGGAAATGTTAGGTACAGGTTCTGAAACATGCACCCTAGATTGCCACTTAAAACCTTTTCCCCTAGAATAATCACCGGAGTCTCAGATGTATTTATAATTTTTCTTTTCTTGTATCTCCTTGTCAGATTTAACCATCCTATTTTTTCATTCACCAGAAAGTTTTGGGAAATTCAGTGACTCTTGAAAGGGTTCTATTTTACTTTTTAAATCAGTAATTTGTTTATCTAACATTTTAATTTTTCTCTGATTTCTAAGTAACAAAAAATCTATTAACTTCTGACCTTTTTTATCAAAAAAATCATGCCATTCTTGTATTGATTTATCATCAGTGAGACCATCATTAGGTGGGAGACCCCACCAAAAGATGCAATGTCCCACCACGCTTTAATCTTTTTTTCAAAAATATAACCCAATTTTCTAAAACAAGTCGATATGTCATCCCAAACATTACAGGACTGGGTATTAGAGTAAACTTCATTTAGTTTAACCTCTCTATGTTCTAAAAAGGAGAACACCTCCATGAATGCTGCTGAGAGGAATGTGATAAAACAAATGTATATAAAAGAGGGACAATCAGCGCAAACAAATACAGGAGCACAGATAAATGCAAGCTGGACACTACAGGTAATCACAGAAACCTATAATCAATCATTAAAACAAAGGTTAGTGCAGCACAATTAATGTAAGGGGAAAAGAATCCATTCCACATAAGACAAGAACTCCAATGTCCAAAAAGGTGTAAGGCAAGATCCCTTGTGAAGGAAGGTGAGATAAAATCTTCCAGTGAAACATTTGTGACAAGATCCTACACCACAGAAGCCTAAATGCGCTTACCAGATCAGGTGGGCCTCGGTGTTACAGAAAGTCATGTGCACGTTTATCCACACAGGGATGATGGTTTATTCCAGTGCAGCTTGAGAGATCCTTGATCCGGCAGGATGGAACTCCGATCCGGCAATGAGATCCAGCAATATTATCCTCCAAAGCGGCAGAAACAGCTAATGTGGTGATACAGCCATCCCAGGCAAGTATTAAAAATAGAAGAACACGCTCTGCCCTGTACACACGGGCGGACTTTTCGGCAACAAAGGTCGACAGTCTTTCCGACGGACTTTCAACTGACTTTTGACAGACTTCCGAAGGACTTTCGTACGAACGGACTTGCCTACACACGATCACACCAAAGTCCGATGGATTCGTACGTGATGACGTACGACCGGACTAAAATAGGGAAGTTCATAGCCAATAGTTGCCCTAGCGTTGGTTTTCATCCATCGGACTAGCATACAGACAAGCGGATTTTTCAATAAGAACTGGGTCCGGCGGAGTTCCAACGTAAAGATTTGAAACATGTTCCAAATCTAAAGTCCGTCAGATTTTCAACAGAAACAGTCCGCTGAAGGTCCAATGAAGCCCACACATGGTTAGATTGTCCGCCAGATTCGGTCCGTGGGACCAGTCCGGCCAAAAAGTCCGCTCGTGTGTACAGGGCATTAGTGTACTCCGTAGTCTTATTAAAAGATAAAAGGCATGAAAAACACACGCTATACCAGCGCAAATGGTAAAAATGCCAACAATTGGTGACAGCAAGATCTGTGGATGGCAGCGGGTGTCGTCCGTGCAAAAAAGCTTGTTACGTCCTAGCAGGACTTCATCAGCGAGGGTGGAGCTAGTGTGTCTCCCGGAGAATTTAAATAGGCAGCTGGTGTCTGCAAAGAATATGGCGGAACCGGAAGTTAGAGTTACTTCTCAAGACGGTCACCAAAATGGATGGGGACACCAGCAGATCAGCAATAAAGTGGCATGTGCAATATTAAAAAATGTAGGGGTTGATCTACAGTCAGGTCCATAAATATTGGGACATCGACACAATTCTAATCTTTTTAGCTCTATACACCACCACAATAGATTTGAAATGAAATGAACGAGATGTGCTTTAACTGCAGACTTTCAGCTTTAATTTGAGGGTATTTACATCCAAATCAGGTGAACGGTGTAGGAATTACAACAATTTGTATATGTGCCTCCCACTTTTTAAGGGACCAAAAGTAATGGGACAGATTAACAATCATCCATCAACCTTTCACTTTTTAATACTTGGTTGCAAATCCTTTGCAGTCAATTACAGCCGAAGTTTGGAACGCATAGACATCACCAGATGCAGGGTTTCATCCCTAGTGATGCTCTGTCAGGCCTCTACTGCAACTGTCTTCAGTTCCTGCTTGTTTTTGGGGCATTTTCCCTTCAGTTTTGTCTTCAGCAAGTGAAATGCATGCTCAATCGGATTCAGGTCAGGTGATTGACTTGGCCATTGCATAACATTACACTTCTTTCCCTTAAAAAAACTCTTTGGTTGCTTTCGCAGTATGCTTTGGGTCATTGTCCATCTGCACTGTGAAGCGCCGTCCAATGAGTTCTGAAAGCATTTTGCTGAATATGAGCAGATAATATTGCCCAAAACACTTCAGAATTCATCCTGCTTCTTTTGTCAGCAGTCACATCATCAATAAATACAAGAGAACCAGTTCCATTGGCAGCCATACATGCCCACGCCATGACACTACCACCACCATGCTTCACTGATGAGGTGGTATGCTTTGGATCATGAGCAGTTCCTTTCCTTCTCCATACTATTCTCTTCCCATTACTCTGGTACAAGTTGATCTTGGTCTCATCTGTCCATAGGATGTTGTTTCAGAACTGTGAAAGCTTTTTAAGATGTTGTTTGGAAAACTCTAATCTGGCCTTCCTGTTTTTGAGGCTCACCAATGGTTCACATCTTGTGAACCCTCTGTATTCACTCTGGTGAAGTCTTCTTCTCTTGATTGTTGACTTTAACACACATACACCTACCTCCTGGAGAGTGTTCTTGATCTGGACAACTGTTGTGAAGGGTGTTTTCTTCACCAGGGAAAGAATTCTTCGGTCATCCACCACAGTTGTTTTCTGTGGTCTTCTGGTTCTTTTGGTGTTGCTGAGCTCACTGGTGCATTCTTTCTTTTTAAGGATGTTCCAAACAGTTGATTTGGCCACACCTAATGTTTTTGCTATCTCTCTGATGGGTTTGTTTTGTTTTTTCATCCTAATGATAGCTTGCTTCACTGATAGTGACAGCTCTTTGGATCTCATATTGAGAGTTGACAGCAACAGATTCCAAATGTAAATAGCACACTTGAAATGAACTCTGGATCTATTATTTGCTCATTGTAAATGGGATAATGATGGAATAACACACACCTGGCCATGGAACAGCTGAGCAACCAATTGTCCCATTACTTTTGGTCCCTTAAAAAGTGGGAGGCACATATACAAACTATTGTAATTCCGTTCACCTGATTTGGATGTAAATACCCTCACATCTTGTTTGTTTCATTTCAAATCCATTGTGGTGGTGTACAGAGCCAAAAAGATTAGAATTGTGTTGATGTCCCAATATTTATTGACCTGACTGTATATCAATCCCAATTCTTTAAAAGGTCAGATTCATAAAACGAAATTGGACTAAAAGTATTACCCACGGCCATCTCTTAACACAAATTGAATCAGTGCAAGATATAGAATAAACAGAGGGAAAAAAGAAGTGTAATAATAAAAAAAAAAGGCTCTAACGTTACTTGTCTGATATAAAACTGTTGAGATCAAATTCAACATTTAACCCCCTAGGTACCGCAACCTGGGTTTTATGTATTCATAGAGATTCGCATTGACTCAACTGTCTTATATAATTACCTCCTCTCCAATGTTTGTTGACTTTTTCCAAACCCCAGATTTTCAGGCATCTCATGTCCCTATTGTGGAAAATTCTGAAATGTTTGGAAACATTGTGTTTTTCATGCCTTTTATCTTTTAATAAACCTACGGAGTACACTTAGAGCGCATTCTTCTATTTTTTATACTTGCCTGAGATGGCTGTATCACCACATTAGCTATTACTGCCGCTTTGGTGGCTAATATTGCTGGATCTCATTGCCATATCAAAGTTCCATCCTGCCGGATCAGGGATCTCTCAATCTGTGCTGAAATATACCATCATCCCTCTGTGGATAAACGTGCACATGACCTTCTGTAGCACAGAAGTCCACCTGATCTGGTAAGCGCTCTTAGGCTTCTGTGGTGGAGGATTTTGTCACTACATTTGTTTTATAGATTGATTATAGGTTTTTGTGATTACCTATAGTGTCCAACTTGCATTTATCTGTGCTCCTTTATTTGTTTGCGCTGATTGTCCCTCTTTTATATTCATCATAAAAACTGGCTCCTCAAGACATTGTTTACTAAATAAAGAAAGCTTGCATGGAAAATTTAAATTAAGAATGTTTTATTTAAAAATGTCAGTTTTGCTGCAGCAGGTTCTATACACAGTACAGATGTGCCACTTTACAGGGAGACTAAGGAGACCCCCCAGGTACTATATTTAAAGGAATTTTTAATTTTTATTGTTTCACTTTAAGCATCATTAAAATCACTGCTCTTTTAAAAAACTTTTATCTCAACTTTTTTTAAAAATCTTTTATAAAAAAAATTTGCATTGATACATGTCCCCCGGGGCAGGACCTGGGCCCCCATACCCTTTTTATGGCCAATAACTTGCATATAAGCCTTTCAAAATAGGCACTTTTGATTTTTCAAGTTCTGGTCCTATAGACTTTAACCACTTCTCGCCCGCCGGCTGTCAAATGACGGCTGAGCGGCGCAACTCTTGTTCTGGGTGGATATCATATGATGGCCGCCCAGAACGACCGCTCTCACGTGCCCCCAGCTCTCAACAGAAATTGCACTGTGGAAATGTTTAACAAACTATAGATGCTGGTCTCACCATTCTACTGAGAGGAGGAGAAGTAAAAGCAATTTATTGACCAGACTATAGGGAAATATTAGTCTGTGATGGTGGAGAACTTTATCAGGAATCACTTACAGGTTAAAAAAGATAAACTAATTTGTCAGACAAATGTACCCTCTTACCTGTTAATTAAGGCCTTAGAGGACAGAAACTATCATCTACTATAACCAGTGGCAGCCGGTGCTTATTTGTTTTTTTTTGGGGGGGTGGCTATGCATGAATCTATCCATTAAAGGGGTTGCAAATCCTCAAGGTTTTTCACCTTAATGCATTCTATGCATTAAGGTGAAAAATAGGATTTTTATAACAGCTTACCTGTAAAAATCCTTTTCTTGGAGTACATCATGGGACACAGAGCCATAGTTATTAACTGAATGGTTATATAGGCACCTTCAGGTGATGGACACTTGTATACCCAATACAGGAAGTTCACTCCCCTATATAACCCCTCCTCCTTCCAGGAGTAACTCAGGTTTTGTAGCAAAGCAATATATCTAAACCCCAAAAGAGGGGAGGGACCTCTGTGTCCCATGATATACTCCAAGAAAAGGATTTTACAGGTAAGCTGTTATAAAAATCCTGTTTTCTTTATCGTACATCATGGGACACAGAGCCATAGGTAATAACTTAATAGGACGTCCCATAGCAATGCTATTTGAGGGGAGGGAGAGACAACCCGCAGGGTACCCCCAGACTTGGGGACTTATACTGCTGCCTGAGACACACTGAGCCCGAAGGCGATATCCTCATGCCTCCTTACATCCACTTGATAAAATTTGGTGAATGTATGTACTGAAGACCAAGTTGCGGCCTTACAGATCTGAGCCATGGAGGCCTGGTGATGCACTGCCCAAGAAGCACTAACCGACCTGGTAGAGTGCCCCTTGACTTGAAAAGGGGGAAACTTATCCCTTAAATCATAAGTCTGAATTATAACTTGCCAAACCCCCTTAGTGACAGTGGATTTCAACGCTGTCTGTCCTTTCTTAGGACCCTCTGGCAGAATACATAAGACATCAGTCTTCCGAATCTGAGCAGTCGTCTTTAAATAGACTTTGACCGCTCTCACCACATCAAGACAATGCAGTGACTTTTCTTCCCTGGAACATGGTTTTGGAAAAAACGATGGCAGGACAATATCTTGGTTCAGGTGAAAACCTGAGACCATTTTGGCAAAAAATCTGGACGAGGGCGTACTACCACTCTGTCCTCATGAATAATCAATTATGGCTCTTTACAAGAAAGAGCAGCCAATTCTGAAACCCTCCTTGCTGAGGATATAGCAACCAAGAACACCAGCTTCCTTGTCAGAAGGACTAAGTGAATATGCTGTATCGGTTCAAATGGCTGTTTTTGTAACACTGACAAAACTAGGTTCAGGTCCCAAGGGTTCAAAGGTGATCTATTTGGCGGATTAATCCACATCACCCCTTGCATAAAACCCCAGACTAAAGAATGTGTAGCAAGCGGCCTTTGAAATAAGACCTATAAAGCTGAGACTTGGCCTTTAATAGTACTCAAGGCCAACTTCATCTCTACCCCTAATTGTAGAAAGGCAAGAATTCTGCCTATGATATATCTCTGAGGGTGCCAACCCTTGGATTCACACCAGGAAACATAAGCCCTCCAAACTCTATAATATATAGTTCTGGAAGCTGGCTTCCTTGCATTAATTAAAGTAGAGATAACTGACCCGGAAAGCCCACGTTTCTTCAGAATGTGGGTTTCAATAGCCAAGCCATTAAATTTAGCATTCTTAAGGTAGGATGGAATATCAGCCCCTATGAGAATAGGTCTGGCCGTAGTGGAAGGGACCATAGATCCCCAACCACCATCTTTACGATTTCTGCATACCATGACCTTATGGGCCACGCTAGAGCCTGCAAAGAAGTCGAGGCAGCAACTGAATAGGGGGTAATGCATAGATCAGTGAGAACTGATCCCACAAGGTCACCAACACATCTGTTCTGCATGTGAGTGGATCCCTTGTCCTGGGCACAAAGTTAGACAAAAACAGAACATTCCATAGCTCAACTCACCAACCAGTCTGCCAACTGACCAAATTAACTTAAAAACAGTCTGCGTTAAAAACAGGGGTTTAGTTAGCACACATTTGCAAATGCATGCATAAGCTGCAAGGCCTCTTCACGGCACCCTGTGTATGCTTGCAGTCCTAACGCTACTGAATTTATAAGCGTCTCCACAATGGAAGCGCATGCATTAAATGGATAGATGAGGGGCAGGTGGGAACCACCTGCCCCAGTGTTTGTTACTGGACACAAAGTTGACTAACTTCATGTTGAATCTGGTCGCTAGAAGATCTATGTCCGGAGTCCCCCATCTAAAGCCCTAAAAATGTCGGGGTGAAGAGACCATTCCCCCAGGAATAACTGCTGGCGACTCAGGTAGTCCGCCTGCAAATTCTCTACTCCCGGAATGAAGACTGCCGACAGGCACAGAACATTCCTTTCTGCCCAAGTTAGAACATGGTTCACCTCTGTCTGTGCTGCAAGACTCTTGGTGCCCCCTTGGTGATTGATATAGCCCACAGCTGTGGCATTGTTGGATTGGATCCTGACAGGACAATCCCGTAACCTGGAAGTCCAGGCCTTCAGAGCCAGACGCACTGCCCGAATCTCTGGGATATTGATGGGCAAGGCTCTTTTGGTTCTTGACCACTGTCTCTGGACAGTTGTCTTCTCTAGTACTGCTCCCCAGCCTGAAAAGCTGGCATCTGTCGTTACCAGTTTCCAGATAACTGGTCTGAAGGATTTCCCTTTCAGCAGATTCTGGGTTAGTAACCACCAATTGAGGCTTTGGGACACCCTTGGGGACAGCCGCATTGGCAAGTCCAAAGCTTGGATCATTTTGTTCCAAGCAGATAGAATACTGTTTTGCAACAGTCTCGAATGGAACTGGGCATAGGGAACTGCTTCGAATTAAGCTACCATCTTTCCTAAAAACTTCATGCAAAGGCGAATGGAGGGATCTCCTTTCAACCTGACCATCCGTACCAACTCTCTTATGGAGTTGATTTTTGCCTGAGGCAAGAACACCTTTTTCTGGGCTGTATCTATGATCAGACCCAAATACTTTCGCTTTCTTAGCAGTTTTAAGGAAGACTTCTCTAGGTTGAGAATCCAACCCGGACTTTTCAGGTAATTGGTTGTAATGCATACACTTTGCTCCAAACGAGCCACCGATTGGTCTATTAGCAATAGATCGTCTAGGTATGCCAAGACTGTTATGCCTTGTGCCCTTAATCTGGCTAGAGGTGGGGCCAGTACTTTTGTGAACACCCAGGGTGCTGTGGCTAGCCTGAAGGGCAAGGGTACAAACTGAAAGTGCTGCTGTTCTACTTCAAACCGCAGAAACCTTTGGTGAGCGGGCAATATAGGGACATGCAGATATGCATCCCTGATGTTGATAGACGCCACAAGTTCTCCTCCTTGTAGCATAGAAACTACTGACCTGATCGACTCCATGCGAAAGGAGCAGATCTTCAAGAACTGATTTAGATTCTTTAGATCTAGAATGGGTCTGACACCCCCATTCGGGTTTGGTACCGTAAAGAGGTTTGAATAAAACCCCGAACCTTGCTCTTTTGTGGGGACCTGTATGATCACCCCCTGAGCTAGTAATTGGTATAATGCCTGAAAAAGAGATTGTCTTTTCCCTGGATCTTTGGAAACGTTTGATCTCAGAAAATGAGACGGTGGAAACTCCCGAAATTCTAGTTTGTATCCTAGAGACACACCGTGGAGATGACCCATCTGTCCTGAATTTCCTCTTGCCAGACTTCTAAATATTGCAGAAGTCTTTCCCCCACTCTGGGGAGGGGGGCGCCTTTTCATAATGAGGCTTTAGTATTCTGCTTTGCAGTTTTCCGGCCCCAGGTCTTTTTCTGTGCCTGGGCCTGACCCTGAGGCTTTCCTCTAGAGTCTGACAGTGGAGGCCATCGCCACTGCCTAGAGGCGGATGCCCCTGGTGCAGGGGAAAGAGTCCATTTAAATGAAGGATGTTTATACTTTCTTTTGACTAGCAAAAGAGTACACTTCTCACTAGAAATCGTTTGGATGTATTTGTCCAAACTAGTCAGAAGCCTTTTGCAAGGTGCTTCGGCTGACCAATTTTTTGATTTCAATATATTTATTGAGGTTTTATACAAACATAGAACAAAGCATTAATGTACATGTTTCATATGTTAGATAATATGAAGTGGTCGTAATTCTAACAATTCATGCTGCGATAATTAACAGGTAAAAGGCATGTAAATTGAATTTAAAACTGGCTAGAGATGGGAGGTGATCCTCCATTCCCTCATCACCCCAAGTGGGTTCAAGCTGTGATGGGGAGGGAGAGATAGACTGCTTCTTGTTCACATCACAGCCGATTAAGAAGACTATAGGCAGAGAGCTAATTGTCTGATGCCTTATGTAGGTGCTGAGTTAACATTAACAATATTAAACTAAGGACAAGGATAACAGATGTTGCCTCCATTTCTGTAACGGTATAGGTAGTCTACATATATCAGTGTGTTCCCTATGATGATGCTTCGGGAATGCAAAGAGTAAGTGTAGTTTTTTTTAACCACAGGGTCCTACGCGTGTGTACTAGGACAAGCGCAAGGTTGGACGCCTGGTAAATAGAATCTTTCATGGCGTCTATGGCAAACATAGCGCCTTTGGTAGTTCAGCCAAATCGCGGGCCTGTTGTGCAGGGACCTCTTTAGGGCCTTTCTAAATTGGTCCCTTAGGGACTGACAGATGCCTTTTGCCGCAACTGCAGACTGAGTAACTGCACCTGCCAAAGAAAAAGAGGATTTTAACAGAAATTCCAATTTTTTATCAGTTGGATCTTTCAGCATTTGTGCATTGTCTACTGGACAAGTTGGGCTATTATTCACACTGGAAATCGCAGCATCAACTGCTGGTACCTTCCATCTTTTGGTGAATTTCTCCTCCATGGGATAGAGTGCTGTGAATCTCTTTGGAGGGAGAAAATGCTTATCTGGGTGATCCCATTCAGTATAAATAAGCTTTTCTAATAATGCGTGTACAGGAAACGCATGTAAAGGCTGTGAAGGTTTTAAGGAACCTAAAGAAGAAACAGAACTATCAACTAACTCTGCTAGAGGTAGCTTGAAAGAGGCACAAACCATCTCTGTAAGAGATTGTATTAGCAATTTCTCAGATTGCGAGGCTGAAAAAGGTTCATCTACCGTTGTTTCCTCCGCAGAGGAGTAATCGGTTTGTACTTATTTTTTATTTCTTTCAGGTACTTATATAGCGCCGTCAATTTACGCAGCGCTTTACATATAGGTTGTACATTCACATCAGTCCCTACCCTCAAGGAGCTTACAATCTAAGGTCCCTAACTCACATTCATACATACTAGGGACAATTTAGACAGGATCCAATTAACCTCTTCCTGATCCCCTGAGGGTAACCCCTCATCCTCTACCCACTGTTCCCTTGGTAAGGGGTCTGAGGTGGGGGAGGGGGATCTAACATGCTTCCTATCCTTTTGGATAGCGAATGCGATTAAAGTCGCAAATTTTCCTTCTAGGCCCTGCAGGGCAGAGGAAAATGCAACTTCAATCACGTATACAGGGGCTGAAGTGTGAGAAGCAGTTGCACCACCAATTGGTCCCAAGGACTCACCCTGGCTTTCCATATCTGGTATCACAGGCGAGGATGACAAGTGGAGACATGACTGGAGTTCCCAGTGCCTGGGGGTGGAATTTTTGGTACCTTTGGAGTGTCTTTTTTGGGAGCCATAGTGCTGAGCACAAAAAAACAGAGGCACTAAGTACATGCACAACTCGCTGAGCAAAATATTTTAGCAAAAGAAAATGCTTATAAAGTTCAGCTTTGGTGACGTGTGACGTGGTGGTGACGTGTTCAATACTTAGTTTTCAATACTTATTTTACCCGCTCTATATATATCATACATTCAACTTTGAACAGCTACAACAGATATCACAGCTGACAAATCAGTGTAATCCAAAGTAAAGTCTGGTTCATGTAGATCAATTCGTCCATCTCTGCTTCTGATATAAAACTACAGCAAAACTGACCACACACAAATAAAAATATCACAACAGAAAAACTCCTCTACACATAACAGTTTAACTCAGGCTTTTTTTTGGAAACTTTTCAACTAAGCATGATCTGTGCTCAATTCTCTCATCAACCATAAGCGGACTTGGTCTCTATTAAATGTAGCTTTAAAGAGGAACTTCACCATCTTTTTTTTGTTTGTTTTAAAATTCATTAGCTACAAAAATCAGGTGCTTACCAGTGCCTGGGGTCCATCACCATATTCCCATAGCTGGTTCTTCTTACTGCTGTGGGTCACTGGCACCACCATTCTGGATACAAGAGCTCTCTGTGGCTTTCTGCAGAACCCCAGTGAGCTTCCCACTGCAAATGAACCTGCAGAATTCTGGAACATGTGAAATGTCCCAGGAGGATGCAGGAGGGGATGGAGCAAGGGATGTCCTTTTCATCTAGGTGAAGATTGTGGAAGTGGGTACCAATTAAAATCAATTCTCGCTCCTCCCCTTCCCCTCCAAAAAAAGTTGTAACTCCCTTACAGGTTGGGGGGAGGGAGCGAACTAGGGGGACTTCACTTTTTGAGTGAAGTTCGGCTTTAAGGATAGGATCTTGTTTAGATTTTGCCTATCTACTAAAGTAGAGCTGGATAGAAAATAGTGTTTTGAATCCAAATCTGTCATAACTATACCTTAGTGTAGTTTAGTTTTTACTTTAATCAAAGTGGTACTCTGAATTAATTTATTTAGATATGTTCTAAAAAGAGCAAATGGCTTAACGGTACACATAGATGTTACTGTAACCAGCAGCTCTATGTTATTAAAGAAGCAATATTTAGTGAAAAGTCAACTTATGTTTGCTGATAATTTGTTTTTGTCAGCCAGCACAGCTCTGTCAGGATATAATTAGATGAAATTTATGATTAATGAAACCATAGCATGGTTGTTTATGCATCTTCTCTGCTGCCTGGAGGTTAGCAAGTCTTCCCCCTGTGGCAATCTTTCATGCTTCAGTGGTATGTCTGTTCAATAAGCATGACAAGTATCATGATGGTCCTAAATATCCTCTGTGCAGAGGTTAACTCTTCCTCTCAGATGCAAAACTTTTGTTCTAGATAGCCTTTTAAAGTACAGTATGTAGTAAAGCTGTATTTTTATGTTTATACATACTGTGGCAGTAGGACCCTGTGCTACCTGGAAGATTGCTGGTTTATGCCAGATTTTGGAGGGAGAGGCACGCTGATTGCACAGCTGTGTGCTGGGCTATTTAATTGGAACCTGGCTATGGCTCAGGGTTCTACCCAACAGACAGGAAGTCTGTGCATGGGAGTCAGATGGACTCCCATTCCTCTGAGAGGAGTCAGAGGCTGCAGGGGGCAACCAGGGTAGGCATGTCTGCAGGAGGCAGATGTACTTGGTTACAGAGCATCAAGTAGAAAGCAGCAGGATTAAGCTAGGAGAGAGCTTCACTCTAGGAAACTCTTTTGGGTCTGAGGAGCAGACCTAAGGCCTAGGCTAAAGGCCTGAATCAGTCGTATGGCAAGAATGTAAGCCAGGAGGCTAAAGTATTGCGTGTGCAAGATACAGTAATGGTGGAACCCCCTGCGAGGGCTACTGATGTCTTTGTGAACTTTTCCGTGCTTTTAAATAAAAGTGGGCTACCAGGCCCTTAAAAATACAGTTTTGTACTGGAGTACTCACTGACAACGCACCTATCGTTTGAGTCTGATATCCCAATCTTACACGTGGTGGAGATATTGCTTCGGGCAGATTTGGAAGAGTTCCAGATCCTCGCATACCAAAAACGGTGAGTAGCAAGAAACTGTGTTTTAGAGCAATGCTGTGAGGAGCAGCTAATTGGAACCAGTGGAGTCTGCATGTGAAAGTCTGCTGTTTGCAAGTCCTAAAGAGACAGTACGCAAAATTTTCCTGTGTTAAAAGGAACTGTGTTAAAAAGCGTTGTGTGCCTGACTGCAGAGATGAGGCAGTCAAAGCGCAAAAAGGAAGCAATGTTTGCTGAGATGAGAGATAGAACCTTGTGGCTGGAGGGTTTGTTACCGACAGAACAAGCCCCAGACTGGTGCAAGATGCATTTGGCCGTACTGGAGCAAAGGGAAAAGGAAAGCAAGCCGTCCTTTAGTGCAAAGAGTGAGCAGATGGGCGCGGTTGTCCATGGCAACAAAGCAGAAATCCATACAGCTGACTTCATACGGCCTATGCTGCCTTTTGAACATGTTGAAGACTTTTTGGATGATTTTGCGATGATTGCTTCCTACAGAGGATGGCCCAAAAGTTGCTGGGTTGAGTTGGTGCAACCTTTTCTGATGGAGGAGTACCAAGAGGTGTACCGCGGGATGTATCATAACCGAGATGACTACGACAATTTCCTAGGAGAAATCCAATCTAGAGAGCGTTGGAAAGGATCAGCGGGGAGAATGTGGTCTCCCATAGCAACTGGAGAAAGTCTGTGAAGAGGTTTGTGCAAAAGTGTCTGTTGTCACCCCTGAAGAAATCAGTGGTTTCAAGTTATGGCTGCTTGTGTGAAGTGGTCAGCCCAGAGAAGAGGGCACCGTATCCAGCATCCTGCAAGGGGTGTGACCAGGTGTGTGGGTCTGCTGTTACCCTTGGCAACAGGAAACCTGTTTGGCCTGCAGGGGATGTTGGAAAATCAAAGTTTAATGCAATGTTGCCCCGTGTCCATGTGGGGGCATTAGCTTGTGAGAGCACAGCAAAGAAGGGACAACGCCCTCAATTGAAGCTTTCCACACCTGTGAACTGGAATATTAAGACTGTTACAAATGTGGGAGAGACTGGTTATGGGACTATTCCCTGTGAAATGGGAATAAGTCCAGTGAGAAAAATTGCTTTTAGAGACTTGCAAGTGATTACCCTGTGTAGTAACAAAGCCCAGTTTGAAGCTGAACCTGCAGCAAGCTTGAGGACTGGTAAGGACTTGTCTTCAGGCAGTGTATTGTTTAGCAGGAAGAAAAGTGGTAAAAATGAAGATAATGTGTTGCTTGCTAATGCAATTAAAAATGTGATATTGCATCCAGAAATGTCAGGGGTGACCATTGAGAAATGTGTGCCGTTGCCCCTAGCAACCATGGCAGGCTTAGCAGAGGTGTCCCTGTAGACTGCCCAGGAGCTCATGGTGTCTGAGCTCAGGGTTTCCCAGGACAACTGTGTCGCCGCACCGACTGACAAGTGTGTTTCACATGAGGTGAAAAGCAATGTACTAAATATCCTACAATCTCAAACTGCTAATGTGCTAACAACTTATACAAGGCAGGAAGGTGGATAATGATAATGTTAAAAAGTGTATTATTGATGATTTGGTGTCTCCCATGGTAACCACAGGTAGTGCCGCAGAGTTGTCCCTGGAAATCTCACGAGGATTCCTGTGTTGGAGCCGGCGGGGCTCCAGGACAGCTCTGATACTGCTCAGGTGGAAAACAATGGGAAAATAGCTAAAATGATGGAGCATGTATTATCATAATCTGATGTGGCTGACAGTGACTGGTGCAGGATGCCTGCTGCTAAACCACTCTGTCCACCTGTGTCTCCATGGGCAGAGGGAGCAGTACTACGGAGTGCTGATGACTGGAGCTCAGACAGGATAGACTGGGATAGTCTAGCCATAAAGGTGTTAGCCTGGTGGAAAGAAATTTCTGAATGTAATAGTAAGGTGGACACTATTGCTGCTGTGACAAATGGAGAGGCTGCAGGGCCAGTAGACATAGGTGCGTTGGCTTTTGCGGAAGTTAACCCTCTCCAGTTGGAAGGATCTGAAAAGGGCGCATGCATAGCAGAGGTTTTGTCCACAGCAAAAGAGATGAGTAATGTTGTGCGTCAGGATGGTGGGATAATGGATAGGGACTTGGAAGGGCTCAGTGTTGCTGAAAATGAAAGGATGAGTGTGACACATGCGATTTGCAGTGCTCATGGGGAGCCGCAAGTTTTGTCAGTTGCCTCTGAGGTGGAGGTCTCTTTGAGTGTCTCGGCCTCTCAAGCCTTAGCAAATGAGCCCCTCCACGTTGTTAGTAAGAGAAAAGTCCCTAGAGTTCTGTGTATAGATGTGGCATGTCTAGAAATAACTGAGATGTTGTTGGAATTGGTGAAAATCTTTCCGCTGTACACCTGCATGTATCCACCGCAGATGGGTGACCTGGTACTGCGTAGTACCAATCAGTGGAGACACGTGGTACAGGCAATGGTAAGCAATGTTGCTAAAAATTGGTTACTGCAATATTGGTTACTTTTGCGAAAAGTGGTCTCGCAGTTCTCTGCGAGAGTGCTTCCAGCGACAGTTATGTGCGGAAGACGTTCAGGGGAACTGCTAGAGGAATCAAAAATGATAGACATAGTGGAAGTCTCTCCGTATGCTGGTGTGATGAGGTGCATTCCTGCTGGTGCGGTCCGAGGTGCAGCTGAGCAGTGGTTGGTCCCCAGATGAAGACACGTGACGGTGTCGTAACGCGTAGGGATTGGCTGGAACGACACATCGAATCTGAAGCACAAGTGAGAGGGCGCTGAGAACGCCAGATCGTTTTTATATTCACTCTGCCTGTTTTTAAATATGAGAAATGTAAGAGCAACAGCTAATAAATATTCCCCCTTTTGATTTTAAAAGTTTAATGCACTAGTGGAGCCTTTTTCTTCTCCCCCCTCCCTATTCTATTTCCCCCACACTGAGTTTACTAGAGTGGAGCTGGAGAAAGGGAGCGTTGGAGGAGGGAAAACAACAGAGAAAGAGAAAGCTGCCAGAGACTATCCCCACACCTTAAAGACATATCACAGAATGCCTGATTACTACTAATGCAAGGTGAGAGTTCTGTGAGACCATACGGAGGGACACCAGCAGCAGAAAGATAAAATTTCACCACATCTATTTTTCAATACCAGAAGAATTATTCACAGATATTTTTCTTATTAAGACTCACCTCTATATATTTTTATTTTTATTTTATTCCACATTTTTTATTTATTTTTTATTATTTATTTACTTCTATTTTATTTTATTTCATACATTTTTATTTTCCATTTTTGATTCTCTATTTTTTATTTTTATTTTTATTTTTATTTTTATTTTTATTTTTATCTTTATTTTTATATTTATTTTTACTTTTTACTTTTTATTTTTGAATTTTGATTTTCTATTTTTGATTTTTTAATTATTTTTATTTTTTTGAGGTTTTCTTATCCTTCAGTAAACTTTATCACTTGGACACTAGAAAATCGACAAATTACTGAAGCAACAAAACGGACTTTGCACATTATTGGAATTTATATATATATATTTTTTAGATGTTACACTATATATAATTTTTAAGGTTGCACTTTTAGCCTTATTGCACATTTTTGGATTGTGGATTTGAGAAGACCATACACGAATCACTACTGGAAATATTCTTATGCACAATTATTATGCACTATGTCATATTTATTTATGCATGTTAGGTACGGGTGGTATGAGGATTAATTTAGTATATATTGCCATTTAAACCTCATCTTTTTAAACCAAAACAGCGAATTTTCTAGCAGACCAGAGAGATTTTTACACTACCACCTGACAGACAACAGTGTTCCACATTACATATATATACACCTCATTTTTATTTGAATTTATTTTTACTTAATATTGCGCGAAATTTATATCCTATTTTATTAGACATAAGTGTTTGGTGTGAACACCCATATTTTGCAGCAATATTAATTTCGTACACAGCACTTTAGTTCATTTGAGCACTTCACCATTTATATCCACCAGCGCGAAGGATAATTTTACATATATTTTTACATGGCGCATGTGCTGTCTCACCCGCTAGACCTCGTGTAAGGGAAGGGCCCGGAAAAGACGCAGCAGTAGTGGGAATTCAATCCATCACTCGCAGGGAGGTGCAGTTTGAGGTACCTGGAGACACTTTGACAGGAAATGGCAGTGTTGGTAACTGTAATGAAAAAGTGTATGAGAAGCACTGTAGAGCACTGTCGGACAACTCAGAGGTATTGGTTGGGTTACCAATGGACACAGAAATGGTTAAAGAGATTGGTGTGGAAAAATGTGGCGCAAAATGTGCGTTGGTAGGACAGTCGCTATTGGAGTGTTGGACAACAGGGAGCGATGTGAAACTGCGGGAATGTCCCATAGGGAGTAACTGCTTGCCTGTCGATGGTCCCTCCCTAGACCCTGTCTTAGCAAACCAGGTGACAAGAGGTCTTGATGATAATAATATTGAGTTGAATAACCCCTTGTGGAACATTGCTATTGAGGTTAAACAGAAGTATGTGGTGTTGATCTCAGATGATTTGGTTGCCAAGGGTAACCACACAGGGGTTAGTGAACCTGATAAACGGATGTTGTTGGTTAGTGTTGCATCAGGAAGTGAGAGGGGTCAGTCCCTGACAGATTTCATGGAAGTGGGTTCCCAACAGTCCCAGGAGAGTAGGTCTGTGGGAGGAAAAAGGAGGATCCCGTGGCCAGAGGGTGGAAGGGATAGAGAGATTAGTGGGAGCCCACGGTTCAGGAAGAAGTGCTGGTGGAAGCACACCCGGAAGAAGATGTGGGTGGAGTGCCCCTTTAGAGAAAAGGTTGGGCAGATTAGGACTCCTACTACTGATAGTTGGCACAGAGGGGCCAAGGTGAAGTGCTGGTGGAAACATACCCGGAAAAAGAAATGGGCCTAATGGCTGGCACAGAGGTGTCCCATTCTTAGTGACTGGTTTATGTGTTCCTCCCTCCGGTTCAAAACAAGGGGGGAGGATATGTGGCAGTAAAACCCTGTGCTACCTGGAAGATTGCTGGTTTATGCCAGATTTTGGAGGGAGAGGCACGCTGATTGCACAGCTGTGTGCTGGGCTATTTAATTGTGACCTGGCTATGGCTCAGGGTTCCACCCAACAGACAGGAAGTCTGTGCATGGGAGTCAGGTGGACTCCCATTCCTCTGAGAGGAGTCAGAGGCTGCAGGGGGCAACCAGGGTAGGCATGTCTGCAGGAGGCAGACGTACTTGGTGACAGAGCAGCAAGTAGAAAGCAGCAGGAGTAAGCTAGGAGAGAGCTTCACTCTAGGAAACTCTTTTGGGTCTGAGGAGCAGACCTAAGGCCTAGGCTAAAGGCCTGAATCAGCCGTATGGCAAGAATGTAAGCCAGGAGGCTAAAGTATTGCGTGTGCAAGATACAGTAATGGTGGAACCCCCTGCGAGGGCTACTGATGTCTTTGTGAACTTTTCCGTGCTTTTAAATAAAAGTGGGCTACCAGGCCCTTAAAAATACAGTTTTGTACTGGAGTACTCACTGACAACGCACCTACCGTTTGAGTCTGATACCCCAATCTTACAATACATATAGAGATAGTTCAAAATAGGGATGAGCTGCACTGGGGAAGTAATATATGTCCAGTGCGTTTTGTAGAGAAGTATGTACATGTGCCCTTTTCCTCACCAGGTTTAGATACTTGTGGGCTAATTTAACTTAATTTTCAATAATTCCTTGAGTTCTCACTATCCGTTGGGCTCCCATAAGCCCCTGAGCTCCTGGACAGGCCCAGGGAATATAAATTCACCCTCTGCAACTCAGAGACCACACCTGATGAGGCAAAGCTGACTGTGCATGTTATCTGTATCCCAGAATATGGTCCTCCACTGTTAATCAGAGTTTGCAAGTAGTAGCCCAATAGCATCCAGCAAATAAAAGAAGAGCTATCCACTGCAGGGAGCAATGCTCCAATAGATACAAAGTACTGCCCTTCAAGTGACTTCATTCACTGTGAGAGGTCACAGAGGTTATGTACAAGTGGCTGTTAATGTAATGGTTACAGAAATAGTGCTGTTTCTCTAGTATGTCTGGTTACAAAGCCTTATAGAGAGTGTGCTGCACCAAGAACTCCTATTTGTAAAGCTTCATAATCGGTTACAAATTGCTTTGTACTGTATGTACACCCTTTTGACATTTTGACAACATTTGCATTGTTAACCCTACTCTCCACCTGTTTAGAAAAGTTCAAGTTAACCACTTCAATACAGGGCACCATCCCCTCTTCCTGCCCAGACCAATTTTCAGCTTTCAACGCAGTCACACTTTGAATGACAATTGCACGGTCATTCTACACTGTACTCAAACACAGTTTTTATCATTTTGTTCCCACAAATACAGCTTTCTTTAGGTTGTATTTGATCACCACTGGGGTTTTTTTTTTTTTTTTTGCTAAACAAGTAAAAAAAGACAGAAAATTGTGAAAAAAAGTTTTTCTTTGCTTTTGTTATAACATTTTGTAAATAAGTAATTTTTCTCCTTCACTGATAGGCGCTGATGAGGCTGCACTGATGGGCACTGATAAGGTGGCCCTGATGGGCAATGGTGAGGTGGCACTGATGGGCAATGATGATGAGGCACTGATATGCTGCACTGATGGGCACTGTTTAGGTGGCACTGATATGCAGCACTGATGAGCATTGATAGGCGGCACTGATGGGTGGTACTAATGGGCACTGATGGCTCTGATAAGCAGCACTGATGAGGAGGCACTGGCAGGCTTTATTGCTGGGCAATGATTGGCATCTACAATCTGCACTAACTTGACAAACCTGGTGTCATGGGTGGACAGTGCTGGGCACACATACCTGGTGGTCCTGGGTGGAATCCCTATTGGTACTGGGTGGGAATCCATGATCAGCATCCCTGGTGGTTCTATGTGGGCATCCTTGGGGGGCTGCGCTGATAATCAATCAGCGCAGACCCCCCCCTGTCAGAAGAGCCACCGATCGGCTCTCCTCTACTTGTGTCTGTCAGACGCGAGTGAGGACAAGCCGATACACAGCTTTTCCTGTTTACACCGTGATCAGCTTTGATTAGATACAGCCGATCACGTGGTAAAGAGCCTCCATCAGAGAGAGCTCTGTAAGGATTCCATTGGTTGTTCATAAAAGCCGGGCAGAATTAACCCTTTCAGTTAACGGTGGCAGCAGTGGGATGCAGTGTTCATCCGAGGTAAGTGGATTGTGTTTATTTTACTGACACTTTTCTCCTTGCCACGGCTCTGACAAAACTGCATGTGTACGCTGTATTTATAAGGGGAAATTCTTGCAGGATCATTGTGCTTTTGGTAAGCACCGTAAAGATTCAGACAGTCCAGATCTCTTCAAATTGATGGAATGAAGATTCTGATCTTTGCGGACTACTCCATCGAAGTATCCAAGAAAAGAAAAGACTTCCAGCATGTCTGCATGGAACTCCACCAATGACAAGTGAAATTCACCCTGGCTTTTCCTGCAATCCTCCACCTCAAAACTCTCAATGGGGATCAACTCTCCTTCCAGGACCCCTCTGAAGCAGAAGCCTTCCTGCGCACCCTACGTGCAGATCTCCACTCCAACTCCTCATCCAGGGTTGGCCCAAGTAATCATCCGCTGGACCAAAAAAACCCCAGGAAGGAATCTCCAAAGCGCCTCAGACCCTCAGGACCCGGGCACCGCAACAATCCTAGTTGACTCAGTAACCACATACACATGTTGACAACCCAAACCTCTTTTGGGAAGCTGGTAAAGCTTTCCTTCGAGGCCAAATCATCTCCTATGCCACTTCTTTCAAAAAGCACACCCTAGCTAAGTACAAAGTGGCTAGCTCCAGACTCCATCTGGGCAACGTTCACTCTCTGCCCTAGACTCACCTGACAACAAATCTGAATGGCAGGCTGCAAAAAGAACCTTTGAAACATGGGCAGAAACGCTAGAATTGATGAAAAGATGCCACACTTCACAAATATGGCAACAAAGCAGGTAAATTGCTGGCAAACCTTTGGAAAGGCCCCTACCGCCCTACACATATCACCTCCTTACGGGACACCTTAGGCTCCAACAAAGCTTTACATCAGGAGATTAACAAAGTAAAGCTACAATATTATTCCTCACTGTATGTTTCTGACCTCATAGACGGTACAGTAGCCAACTCATTACTCGACAGAATAACCCTACCTACGGTCGCTCCCTCACAACTGGAAGCACTTGACGCACCCATTTCCCTACCCAAAATTTCCTCTACCATCTGTAGCCTAGCATCTTCTAAAGCACCAGGCCCTGATGGGCTCACAGGGGAATTTTGTAAAACCCTTTAATAAAGGGTTTATAAAGGCATAAGGTTAAACGGCCCTTACTTACCCATGGGAAACCAGGCCATCATCAAATTAATCTCCAAGCAAGGAAAAGACCCCCTCGAACCGGGCTCCTACAGACCTATTTACTCCTAAATCTAGACGTCAAAATTCTTTAAAAAAACATTGTCACTAGACTTGCCAACATCATTACCTCTCTGATCCAGCCCGCATAATCAGGTTGTCGTAAAAGGGGAGAACTGCCACTTTAAATATACGAAAAGTAATGATGGTCATAGAACGTGCTAAATGTAACCTGGGGGGTGATTTTGCCATCATCACATTAGATGTGGAAAAAGCCTTTGATAACATTAGCTTTGATTGGCTCTCCATGTCCCTGTCCAGAATGGGCTTTACTGGCCCCTTTAATCACCTGGTGACCACCATGTATACATCTCCCGCGGCCAGACTGGTTGCAGCCAGTCTTCTATCTGACAAATTCCGCCTCTACAAAGGCACAAGGCAAGGCTTGCCTCTCTCCCTATTGCTTTTCAATCTTGCATTAGAACCCCTTTCTAGGTACCTCACACATCAGGCCCCTCTACATGGGATCCATATTGGAAACCAAGAACTACACACATCCCTTTTCGCTGAAGATGTCCTCATCTTTTCGGCAAGTCCCTCAACTGACATGACAACTATTAAAATGATTTTTGATGAATTCAAACTCTGCTCTGGTCTCCGTATCAATTATAGTAAAAGTGAAATTCTCCCCATAGGCACCCTCACAAACCCTCTTTGGACCTCCCACTCTCCCTTCAAGGTCGCCAAATCACACATAACATACCCGGGCATAAATATAGGGAAGCTGCCATCATCTACAGTATATACCACCTAAACTATCCCCCTCTGATCTCAAAGGTAACCCAAGAATTAGGTAACTGGATGGATCTGCCGCTCTCACTTCTGGGAAGATGCCACCTAATAAAAAATGGTCAGTTTTGCGCGTGTTTTATACCTGCTCCAAACAATCCCACTACTTCTGAAACACAAAGATATTAAAATTTTGAATAAAGCCTTCTCTAAATTTCTCTGGCAAAATAAACGACCACACATTGCTTTTGTGAAATTACATCTTCCCAGACGCGAAGGGTTTATTAGTCTGCCTAATGTCAGAATTTATCATTTAGCTTGCCTTCTCCAAATAAGCCTAATTTGGCTATCCCAATCCTCCCGATACTCCAACTACCTTCTGGAGATAACAATGGCCCACCCTTATTCACTGTCTGCCCTTCTTCACTGTAAGTGGAAATCCACTCCCCATGCCTTACAACACAACCTCTTCCTACGGGACACTGTCATGGCATGGAGGGAAGCAAGAAAGATCCTGAAGCTAGCTTTCATATCCAGACATCTGCCAATCCAGGACAACCCTAACTTCCCACCGGGGTTGGAACACAAACCCTTCCTGATATGGAAACAAAAAGGCCTCACCAAATTCTCACAACTCTGCAACATGTACACCGGGCGACCTCAACCCTTTTTAGTAATCGCCGAAGCTTTATAACTCCCCCAATCCCATGCCTTCCATTTTGGGCAATGTGTCAATTTCATACGCAATAGCTGCAGGGAGGAGAGCAAAAGATTCACACTGGCCATTATAGACCAAAGGCTCCAAGAGGGCTCCTACACCATCTCGGACATCTATAAACCTCTCCTGCTAAAAAAACACTGCTCCGTTAACATCCTCATCATTAGCGAATTGGGGCAAAGACTTCCATGATACAAACATAGTGGACAAACTCCTAACCCATGTTCGACTCAAAGCTCGCCTGTTCGACCGTTCATCGAATTGCCAACGTTACGGGCCGTTCGTGCCAAATTCGAGTAGCGCGTCACAGCCCATAATTCACTGTGGCATCGCAGTGCATTGCTGGCTGATGATTGGCCAAGCATGCACAATGACCCGCATGCTTGGCCAATCACAGCGCCATCTGTACAGAGAGCCGTAATTGAGTGGCTTTGGCCAATTATGGCTCAGGGTGTTTAGTACACGCCACACACTATATAAGGCCGCCTGCGTGGTGGCCTTGTGTAGTGTGTTGCGGCGGCGGAGAGAGATAGACAGACAGACAGACAGTGTCATTTGATTTAAGTTAGAGTAGGCAGGCGAGTCAGTTAGCTGCACTTACAGTGCATTGTGTGTATGTGTATATGTATATATATGTATATATATATATATATATATATATATATATATATATATATATATATATATATAATTTGTAAAAATGTAGAGAATGTAAAAAACCTTCTCTTCTCACAGACACGTGTTATGTCAACCGTGTCTTAGGCGTTTTGTTCAAAAGTTCAGTAGCCAGATTGTCTTAAAACAAAGTGTGAATTTATTTGGTCACACTTGGCAACAACTTGAAAATATATACAAAGTTAAATTCTTCTTACAGCTTGATGTAATAAAACAAAAGATAATAGGAACAAAAACTTGTATCAAGAAAGTTCAAGAGATGTTTCAGCTCCATCTGTGCTTCTCTATGTCAGAGAGATGTCTGCTCTAGCAGCTGTTTGTGAGATAGGCTGTATATAGGCCTAATGTAAACAAAATGTCTTCTGTAGAGTAAGAATGCGTGTGTCCTTCCTTGTGTGTGTGAAAAAGTAGTGAAGTCCTTCTGTGTGTGAATGAAGGACATGTGTTGTGTGTATAGTGTAATGAAGTGTCTTGTCGTGCCCCATATATATACACATTGTATTCAGTTTGGCTAGATCCGTTCCTGTTATTCTCTTCCTACTGACAGGCAGGCAGGTGTATTTACAGTTAGTGTACTGTGTACTTTAGACAGTGTGCACCTAAAGCTACCTGAAGAAAATTGCTGGTGTTCTTCTGATCCTATTAGCAGAGGTGGGGGACTCGAGTCAAATGACTTGACTCGAGCCAGACTCGAGTCACCTGTTTGAGGACTTGCGACTTGCTTGACAATTAAATAAATGACTCAACTTGACTTTGACTTGTCACTAATGACTTGGGCTATTTGACTTGCAATGACTTGGCACCACCAGTGCTTGCAGTGTTTGCGGCCGCCACAGACTTTTTTTTTATTCGATGATGACTGCAGTCTCTCCTCCTAGGCTGTACAGGTCTCTGTATTCCGTCCGGCCGGGCCGCGGCGCCGCCCCCCTCTTGACTCCTGCTGCGGAGTGATCTCTGAGGGAGGGGCTGGGCTTCTGTACAGAGCCAGCAGCGTGAGTCGCGGGCCTCACGGTGGGGGAGGAAGGAACTGGAAGGCAGCTCAAGGAGCCGATTGACTGAATCTGAGTGGAGTCAAGCAGCCAGAGAGTAAGTCATGGCAGTGTGGACTCTTGTATTATTCTTCTGACTGAGGGGGCACTGGAGCAGGGACAGTCACACGACCCAGGGAGGAACTGGTCTGGGAATGGGGGTCAGTGCAGTGGTCGTTGCAGCGCAGAAGAAAAAGCACAAAGCCGAGGAGGAGGAAACGGATTTGCAGAAGCTGCAGGTTTGTTTGATGCAGTGCCAAGCAAATGCTTCCCTGAAAACTTCCCTGCAAACTTTGCAGGGAAGCATTAGCTTTGCTTGGCACTGCATCAAACAGACCTGCAGCTTCTGCAAATCTGCACTAGTGATGTAGCAACTAGCAGGGCCCTGGCCTGTACTGATCATTGCAGGATGCAGATATGATTGCAGATGCAATCAATATCATTGCACATGCTAAAACGCCTAGGTAGGTACCCAAACCAGCTCTGTGCTTTTTCTCCTGCGCTGCAACGGCCACTGCACTGACCCCCAGTCCCAGACCAGTTCCTCCCTGAGTCCTTCACTAATTTTTGAAAATGCCTGCTTCACTTAATGTGGACTGTTTAATGAGTTTGCATTGATTTCAGCATGTGCAAAGTGCTCCATGCTATAATCAAAACATAACTCGTATACACTAATAAGCTGTTATATTTTGAAACTGATGAGGCTGCACTGGTGGCCCCTGGTGAAGCTGTACTGTTGGGCACAGATGAGACGGCACTCATAAGCTGCACTGATAGGGCGGGTCTTAATCAGGAAGGGGTAGGTCATATTTAAATTAGGGGGTGAATGAGTTTAGTCAGGTCTAGAGCAGCACAAAACCTAAATACACCACTGGGCACCAACCCCCCCCCACACACTCTGGCCACAACCAGCATCAGCATTTGCCAAATGCCATTGGAGCTGTACAGTAACAGTGCATTTTCTTCAGTACTGGTCACTGTTTTGGTGTCACTGGTGCCCAAAAAGTGTCACTAATGTAATGTAATATATTCTAATCTGGAATGATAAACGTGTCACTGTTTTAAACAAGGTTAGGTTAGGAGCTTTCGTCGCTTTTTGTCAATAGTAGACAACAAGTACTCTCCAGTAAGTAGAAGAACAATTACTTGCAAGCTTGACAATCTGGTGGCAGATAGGAAAATGAAGCTGAAAAATGAACTCGCAGTGGTAGATCATCTGTCAGTGACTGTAGATCTATGGTCAGACCGCAGGATGAGAGGCTTTCTTGGAGTCGCAGTGCACTGGATCAACATTGAGGATGACCGTCTTCAGTTGAAATCACAGTTGCTTGCGTGCAACCGCTTCAAAGGTCCCCATACAGGGGGGAAGAATTTGTGAGGAATTTGAGCATATATGTGAAGAGTACAAGATTAAAAAAAAGGTAGACCACATCATCTGTGACAACGCTGCAAGCATGAAAAAAGCATTCACTACATGTTTTCCAGGACAGCTAGATGAAGACGATGACCTTGATGATTCAGACATTTGGAATGACCTGTCAGTGGAAGAACAGGAGACGTTTGACAATTATTTGAGTGCAAAAACCCAGACTAGACTTCAATGTTTCAATGTTTTGCACACACGCTTCAATTGATAATAGGTGATGGACTTAAAGAGACTAAATTAGTCAATGCAGCACTTGCCAAAGCTTCCAGGTTGAGCTCCTTATTACACACAAGCACCTCTTTCAAGGAAAAATTTGAGGAGGAGTTTGGACAGCGTGGAATCCCTGCCTCTGTTACTACACGCTGGAATTCCACACTGAGGCAATTGAAATCAGTGGTCAGCTGTGACCAGCTGAAACTGACTAGAATGCTTGAAGATGGGGGACACAAAGAGACTGTATTCACAGCTAGAGAGTGGAATCAGATTAAGGAACTCGTGGATGTCCTTCAACCTTTTGGAGAAGCCACAGACCTCTGCCAGGGAGAAAAACTTGTGACAATAGGTGCTGTTGTACCCTGTATCCTTTCTCTGAATCACCACTTGGAAAATCATAAAGAGAGCGTGCGCTACCTTGGTGGCTTGATCCGTAGCCTGCAAGAATCACTCCAAAAACAATTCGAAGGGATCTTTGTCAATGTGAGGATGGCAGATGAACAGAATGATGTAGCAACCTTACCCTTCTCTGACCCTCTATACCTAAAAGCTGCTCTGCTGGATCCTTCATTTGGCACCATGTGGTTGACCCATGATGTTTTGGCTCATGAAAATGTTAAGGAGGCTGTGTCTGCGATTAAAAAAGTATGTTATGTTTTTGGTAATAACCCGTTTGCAGTAATAACACCTAAGTGCATTGAGTCACTGTTTTATGCTTGTGTTTTTCAGACTTGATTCTCAAAGAGGACTGCAAGCCCACCCCAACAACCACTGATGAAGACAAGCAAATGCCAGTGGCAGAGCCAGAGAGTCAGTCTGGGCTGTTCTCAGCATACCGCACAAAAGAGAAGCGAGATTCATGTTCCAGTCCCCAAATTCAGCTGAACCAGTATTTAGACATTAGTGATGGACAGAGCTGCCTTCAGTTTTGGGCCATGAACAGGCACATGCTCCCCTCTTTGTTCAGGGTCGCGGTAAGAGTTATATCAGTCCCTGCATCAAGCGCACCTGTTGAACGTGTGTTCAGCCATGGTGGGGTGATAATGCAACCCCATCGCTCACAACTGAGCGAGAAAGTACTTTCCAATTTAATTTTTTGCAAATGCAATGCATTTTAAGTGGCTTTTCTCATCACCATTCAAGTGTCCAGATGTTGGCATTGTGTCAAGTTCAAACTTTGAGCTTAGTTATTTTCCCCCTCAGCAAGGACTACATTTTTTCAGGCTTGTTGGCCATTTAATTGCTGAGTGTTCTGCTCCTTGTCTGCTGTTTGGGCATTCAAAGTGTTTCTTTAATATGCCAAGAAAAAAGCACTAAGCAGTTTTGTTAATGTTGAAAATAAAACAAAACCTTTCCTGAAAACTGACTTTTAACTCATTTAAAGGTGGAAATGGAGTAGATCAGTATTTTGACTTAATTTGTGACTTGACCAAAATAAATGACTTGACTTGCTTGACTTTTAGCAGGGACTCGACTTGACTTGCTTGCTTTTCGCCACAGTAACTTGGGACTTGCTTGTGACTTGAAGGTTAAGATTTGAGACTTGTGATTTGCACATCTGTGACTTACTCCCATCACTGCTATTAGTACCACAGGCAGGCAGCTGCATTATTTACAGTTAGTGTACTGTGTCCTCTGCACAGTGTGCACCTAAAGCTACCTCAAGAAAATTGCTGGTGTTCTTCTGATCCTATTAGTACCACAGGCAGGCAGCTGCAGTATTTACAGTTAGTGTACTGTGTCCTCTGCACAGTGTGCACCAAAAGCTACCTGAAGACAATTGCTGTTGTTCTGATCCTATTATTACTACAGGCAGGCGAAGGCTACTAAACCACTTTAACTGGTATCCGCTAGTCTGCAAGGTGATGGGAGGAGCAGACGTATGAGGTGATCATACATCCAGACCAGAGAGAATGAGCTGCACCTGACGTGCTTGATTGGAGGCAGACAGTCTCAGCGTCAGCCAATTTCTGAGCACAGAGGCAGAAGGTGAAAGGAGCGGAGAAAGCGAAGTAACCATTGCAGAGGAGGAGGAGATGACCACTCGTAGACACGCAGCCCTTCAACCAGCCGGGGAAGGAAGCAGGAGTGTGACTGGCGGGCTGAGGGCGTACATGACACCGCAAGGAGGGGAGAATATCGGAGGTACGGCAGGAGCAGGGATGCGCCGGTATGGAAGCCCTGATACTGGAGGATTTCAGGGGAAAGCCGGTCGCGGCTCACCCCTGCTGCATACTGCACACATTCACAGCCCACAGAATTGGAGCCCACCAATGAATGGGAGAGGCAGGCAGATGTCTGGAGGGGGAGAGAAATGGATTGGAAGTAGCTGGAGTGGATACACCGCGCCCACCGAACTGGAACAAGGGAGCAGCCCACAGACATCCAAAGGTATGGAAGAAAATTTGTGGGGGATTGAACTTAAAAAAAGGTAAGGAGGCACAATATGAGCAGGGGGACGCCCTGACAGAACAAGGGTTGGAGATATCAAGGCCTTTAAGGACAGAGAGACACAAATAGCAAAGAAATCAGGAGCCACCCCGAAAGTAACCCCAAAAGAAAGCTCAAGTGACCAATCAATAACTGACACCCCATTAGCAGATCCAGAGGGAGACGACCAGGGCTGTGCGGAGGCAGGGGGGGACCCCCAGAGACAGATCAAAAATTAGAAGAAGGAATAACATCACCTGCACTCCCTGCTGAGTCGATGGAAGGCGCCGCTAAGGAACATATATCCTGCACAGAGGACAATGAGGCAGAGACAGAACCAGTAAGGAGCGGCAATGAACAGGATTTTAGAGATATTAGAGAACTGAAAAGAGCATTACCCACGAAAACAGACATACAAGAACTGATATCCACGATAGAGAGGTCATGTAAACAAGCAGTGGAAGACCTCAGGGAAGAAATTGTGGCAGTAGGAAATAGAGTGGAAGTGCTGGAAGAAGGCCAAGATCAAATTAAACAAGCTATGGGAGAAGTTCAGGATATCATTAAACAGCAAGAAGATATGTTGAATACATATAGAGATCAATTAGATGATATTGGGAACAGGGACCGCCAGCAGAATATAAGGATACAAGATCCACCATATTAACCCTCTTGTAAAGCAGAATAAAGAAAGATCAAGGGATGTGATATGTAAAATTCATAAATACTCCGTGAAGGAGATTATAATGAGGACTGTACGGGACACACCCTTAATTAAATTTGACGATACACAAATTGCTTTATTCCCTGATATAGCACACAGAACTTTAATGCAACGCAAAATGGTGCGTCCATTACTGGAAGCAATGTGGGAGGCTGAAATTAGATATAGATGGGGATTCCCCTTTGGCTTAATAGCCGCACGAGATGGGAAAATGGCGGTACTCCGTACAAAAGATGACTTAAAAAAGTTTGTGGCGATATTGGACCTCCCGTTAATTGACTTTGCAGATTGGAGAAGAAATAATATAAAGAGCACAATACAACGCCCTGAACCTTGGTCTCAAGTTCCAGAGAAAGGTCGACAAAGGACTTAAATAAAGAATTTAAACAGAAATATTTTGAAGCACTTTTCATGGGTTTTGTTACATGTTTGCTTCCTTATATGCCCCAAACAATGGTATGGTAGACTTCCTATTTGAAAACGTTAAGAAAGTTGGAGAAGTTCAGGGAGGGATGTGTAATTTTGGGGGGGATTTCAATATTATTATGGACTCAGAACTGGACACTACATCAGGAAAAACATTTTTTTCATTTAAAGTGCTTAAACAAGTAAAAAAATATTTACGAAGACTCCATTTGGTGGGTGGTTGTAGGGTATTTAAAGAGAGGTTGAAAGACTATAGCTATTACTCAAAGACCCATAAAGTATATTCTAGATTGGATCTATTCATGGTGGACCAGTATTATCGGGAACATGTAAAAGCTGTGACAATAGAACCAATAACAATCTCCGATCATGCACCAGTGGTAATGAAGTTTCTTCCGGTAACAGAGTCAACAGGAGCGGATATGGCGATTAAATGAGTCATTGTTAAATGACGAGCAGATAGCGGAAGATATACGGAAGAAAATGATAAGTTATTTTGAAGAAAATACAGCAGGAGAGGTATCAGAACAAATGATATGGGAAGCCCACAAGGCCGTTATTAGGGGGGAGCTGATAGCTCATGGGTCGCAAGTTAAGAAAAAAAAAGGAAGGAGATGGAGGAATTATTAAGAAACATGCATGAGTTAGAGATCAAACAAAAACAGTCTTGACCCCGAGGAAGCTAAACAGCTGGAAATGTTTAGAATAAAACTCTCAACATATCTGGACAGAAGGGATAAGGATAAATATAGATTCTTTGCACATAGTTTTTCTGAACATGGGAACAAGTGTGGTAAACTATTAGCCAGACAATTAAAAAAAACAAGTAATTTCCCATGTTCATATTATACGAATAGGTAACAAACAGATAATAGACACAAGATCCATAGCTATGGAATTTGAGCAGTTCTATAAGGGCCTATATAAAATCCTACCAAATTTGTCAGGATCAGAAGAAGGGAATCAAGTGGAGGAAATTAGAAATTACATTAAAGAATCTGCATTACCACCCCTCACTTTGGAAGTGGTGGAGAGGTTAGAGGATCAGATTACGCTAGAGGAAATAAAAAATGCAATAAAAAATTTACCAATGGGGAAGAGTCCAGGGCCGGATGGCCTAACAAATGCATATTATAAAAAATGTATGAATATCTTGACTATACAACTTTGTAATTACTTTAATCAACTCACAGTTACCAACCCGTTACCCCCAGAAGCTTTGCTGGCTTTTGTGACAGTAATACCAAAACCTGGGAAAGACCAACAATACTGCGCAAACTATAGACCTATCTCCCTTTTGAATTCAGACACCAAATTACTAGCAAAAATTTTAGCAACTAGATTACAGGATAAAGTAACACAGTTGGTACACTCTGATCAAATGGGGTTTATGATGGGACGAGAAACTAAGGATAACACCATTCGGGCCCTTCATGTTCTCCATTGGATACAGAATGGACCTAATAAAATACCAAGGGTAGTGCTATCAATGGCTGCCAAAAAGGCTTTTGATAGAGTGAACTGGATATTTATGATGGAGGTACTAAGAGAAATAGGACTGGGGGAACAGGTGATGGGGTGGGTATCAGCATTATATGCTGGACCAAGGGCAAGGGTAAAAGTTAATGGGACCCTGTCAGGAGGTCTGGATATACGAAACGGTTCAAAGCAAGGTTGTCCATTGTCCCCAATATTATTTGCCCTCGTGTTAGAACCTTTCCTATGCAAAATAAGGGAAAATAAAGGAATAATGGGAGTAGGAATAGGGCCTAGAGAGCACAAAGTATCAGCTTATGCTGATGATTTGTTATTTTTTCTTTCAAAACCCCAAGAATCCATTAAAGAAGTGATGCAGGAGGTGACAGAATATGGGAAATTATCAGATTTTAAAATAAATTTGGAGAAATCGGTATTACTACCTTGTCATATGCCATCATCATTAACCACATCTTTACAAAATAAATACCCGTTTATTTGGAACAGGAAATCTTTGTTTTATTTGGGAGTACATATATCTGCGGATGTAAAACTCCTATATGAACAAAATTATAATCCCCTACTTGCGAAAATAATAGAGGATTTGCATAGTTGGAAAGGACATATGTTAACAATGTTTGGGAGAATCAATACCCTTAAAATGAATATAATACCCAGATTACTATATATACTGTACACAGTACCCATACCACTCCCCCAAGTATTTTTCAAAAAAGTACGTAAAGAATTTCTATCCTTCATATGGAAGAATGGAAATGCTAGAATAGCATACAATATCTTACGCAGAAGGAAAGAGGAGGGAGGAGTAGGTTTGCCAGACATTGCAATGTATTACAGAGCAATGACTCTGGTACGCATACTAAACTGGTGTCACGTTTCTGAAAATAAAGCATGGGTGTTGATTGAAAAAAACATGGCAGAAAGGGATTTAGCGGGAGCACCATGGATACCAGCCAAGGTCAGGGATCTAAATGGACATCTCCATTAACTCGAAACACATTGGCAGTATGGGATAGAATAAATAAAACTGGTAAATATGCTCCTAAAATATCTCCTTTAGCCCCATGGGGGGGGGTATCCATGGTTCCCCCCTGGAGAAGCAAAGGGAGCGCTAGGTCCATGGGAATCAGGAGGGAATACAATGTGTTTAAGATATGCCCCTTTAGGCACTCTTATGTCCCAAGCAGAACTGATATCGTTTTGAAGGCTCCGATGATGGTACCCAGGTAGAGGAAGGCAGTAACGTGAGCCCAGAGAGAGGGGGTGCCCAAGAAGGACAGCAATATGGCAGTCATGTTCCCCCAGCTGCCAGCTTTGCTCCAGTGATGAGGAGGAAGGGGATGATGAGGAAGTCACTGACTCGTGGGTGCCTGTTAGGAGAGAGGAGGAGGAGGCACATCTCCAACGAGGCAGGATGCCCACCAGGGGCCAGCTTAAGGGCAGCATACCGACTGCATCACACCGCAGAGCACCCGGGGTGCGTCTGACCCTAGCGATTGCCCGGCACGGAAAGCCGCCCAGGTATCTGATCTGGGCGGCATCTTAGGAGGTCACCAGGGTGACGCATCATCTACGCCCATCGCCTCCATATTGCCACTCCGGCGGACATGCGTAGTCTGCCGGCGAGGCATTCCGTGTCGGTGGGGCGGGTGTGCGAGACGTCGCTCCAACGTAACTGCGCTCGCACATGCATGGTAGGGGCGGCGCCGCGCACCCTCGGCTCAGGGGGCGGACATCGAGGTCTCCCAGCTGATGAGCTCCATCACTCAGCTGAGTGCAATTATTGCGCCGGCTGATTGGAGCTCACTTCACATATAAGCCAGTTCCACTCATTCCCAGCCCAAGCGTTGTACTTGCTGGATGCTGGGATGCGTGGCTGGCTTACTGCAAACATATCCTAACAAAGGTATTGATTTATCTCCTTGGTTATTTAAACTATTGATCTGGTTGTTTACTTAAAAATACCCCCCTGATCTTTTTGTCCCTGAAGCCCGAGCTTTATCTGTGCTTGGAACCAGGATTCACATATACTGTTAGTTCAGTATCAGGACAACCCTTGGAGGACGTTTAAACTCTTTTATTTATTATTTTTTATTTATTTACCCAAGGTCTTTTGTATAGCAACAGGGCACCGGCATTGTTGTTATATGTAAATTGTTAATATTAACAACTACTAATGGATGCTGTAATGCCATTTATATATAATTTCCATACATTCTACATATGTTTATATGGATTATATTCCCTCTTATAATAACATAACAATAATGTCCAAAATAATAGATGTGTTTACTCTATAATAGAATACGCCACATAATCACAATTGATAGCCATATATCTTGTATGAATTACTCCTCCCCCAATATTAATACCTAACAAGGATTTATTATCTATGTAAATTTATCTGAACCCCTTTTCTACTTGTAGGGTTTCCTCTTTTTGCCCCAGTATACCGCTTTGGCCTGCACGCATCCGGGAAGGATGAGGGTAGGTGAAATTACACACCTCCCTATTGGGAATCACTGTTAAACAATATCTAGTGAAAAACATAGTATCTAAGGAACAGCATTCACACCAACAATAAACACCTAATGCTATTCTATTCTCAAGCCTTCGTCGCTTTTCTAACAAAACATACCAGGTAGGTGATCAACTGATCATTTAACCTAAAATGGATACTTGCTTATAGACTTATATGGCAATTTATCTATTACATTTTTTCAATTAATCTAGATGAATTTCTCTTTTCTGTCACGTCCCTGAAGAAGGACTGAAACACTATTTTTCCAGAAACGCGTTGGGCTTGAAAAGAGTTCCACTATGTAATGTTACTGTGTAGTAATTAACCTGAAATATGTTGATTATGTAATATGTCTTCGTTGATTACAATGTCCACAATGTTTTTAACATATGAATATCTTTAAAAAGGACTTGGCGGCTAAATGAGTCATTACTGGATGATAACAGAGTACAGGAGGCATTGTCTAATAAGTTTAAAACGTATTTTGAAATAAATGAATAAATCAGTGATTAGGGGCAAACTGGGCCGCGGATCAAAAAAGAAAAACAAAAAGAGATGGTAGATCTGCTGGAAGAGATTAATGAGTTGGAGATTAAACATAAAAGACACTTAGATCCAGCAGATGTTCATCAACTGGAGATCCTTGCGGTGCAAGTTGGCACAGTGTATGGATCAGAAAACTAAAAATAAGTATAGTTTTTATGCTCATCGGTCCTATGAACAAGGGAATAAAAGTGGTCGGTTATTAGCCAGACAGCTGAAAAAAACAACAAGACTCCAGACATGTTCATAATCTAATAGTTCATAATAAAAATATCATGGAAACTCAGGCAATAGCGGCAGAGTTCCATAAATTCTATGGGGCTCTATACAACATTCAGGCTGGTTCCTTGAATGGCAGAAAGAAACAGCAGAAATTGGAGATTAGAGCATACATAGAAGATTCAGCTCTGCCCTCGCTGCCATCCATGGTAATTGAGGAAATAGACCAATTTCCATTAATGAAATAAACAAGGCAATATTGAACCTGTTGATAGGTAAAAGTCCAGGGCCTGATGGGTTTACGAACTTATATTATAAGAAATTTATTTCTAGATTAGGGGTCCCAATATGTAGTTATTTCAATTCGATCAATGCTTCAAATCCATGACCCCCAGAAGCTTTATTGGCATATATCACGATACTCCCTAAACCAGGGAAAGACCCCCAACATTGCGCCAACTACAGACCCATCTCCCTGTTATATTCCGACACTAAGTTGTTAGCCAAAATTTTGGCTCTTAGATTACAGGACCATATAGTGAAGCTTGTTCACCCTGATCAAACGGGCCTTATGAAGGGTTGTGAGGCTAGGGATAACACCATCCGGGCCTTACACATCCTTCATTGGATGCAACACGGCCCTGATAAAGCCCCGAGAGTGATATTGTCAATGAATGCCGAAAAGGCTTTTAACAGGGTGAACTGGGCATTTATGATTGAAGTGTTGAGGGGGACGGGTCTGGGTGATCACATAATGGGTTGGATATCGGCATTATATGTGACATCGAGAGCGAGGGTGAAGGTGAATGGCACATTATCGGACTATTTTCAAATATGCAACGATATGAGACAAGGGTTTCCATTGTCTCCGTTACTGTTTGCTATAACACCGGAACCCTTTCTTAGTAGAGTGAGGAAAAATACTGAAATCTTGGGGATATGTATTGGACCCGATGAACATAAAGTTTCGGCGTATGCCAATGACTTATTATTTTACCTCTCTTCCCCTTAGACATCATTACCAGCCCTGATCACAGAGGTATATAAATTTGGTATTTTATCCAATTTCAAAATCAATTTTGAGATGTCGATACTTCTACCCAGCCATGTACCTCCATCAATGGTGATTATTTTGCAGGGCTCCTATACGTTCATTTGGAATAAAAATTCATTGGTATACTTGGGAATACATATTACATCAGATCCCAAACTTTTGTATGAATTAAACTATGGCTCTTTAGTGACAGGTATAACAGGAGACTTGCAGAAATGGAAGGGCCAGTTTTTAACATGGCCTGGAAGGGTGAGTGCTATAAAAATGAGTATATTGGCTAAAATAATTTACACTCTACACACAGTGCCAATTAAGATGGGTGTTAAGAGTGATATGGTCATGGCTCATAGAAGCCTCTTAATTTTTTTTTCTTCTCCTTGGGTTGGGTGAATTGGGAACACATTTATTATAAAATATTTGGAGGAGGGAGGAGGGATGGAGGGAGGGGGGAGAGGGGGAAAGTTTCCCTTTGGGGGGGGGATTGGGAAGTAGATAAAGATGTGTTGACTTTTTGTGATAAATATAAATATGTTATGAAGGCTGTTTTAATGAACGTCAAATTTAATAAAAATGTAATAATAAAAAAAGGAACACAGCTCACACATGCAGCACAGCATAGAACACACCAGCAGCAGGAGTCTCCAGGCAGCACACTCCAGGAAGTTCACCTCTGTCCTCACACGCTCTGGTCACACCAAGCCAGAGCCTATATTGCAGCACATGTGACTCTCCTAAATCCTTTCCCTCTCAGCAGCAGCCTGTGTCTCCTCTCCGTTGCATCCACAGCATATTCACCCTCTCAGTCTGTCCTCTTCATGCTGTTTCTCTGCCCAGCAAAGACAGGCTCTCCCAGGCTTCTCTGTTGTCTGATCAGAACAAACCCAACCTGACCTTGATATACTGTATGAGGTCTTGAAAATGAATCATCAGTCTCATTGGCTAAGATTTTTGTGACTAGTTCCAGATCTGTATTTAGTAATGATATTGGTGTATAACTGTGGCATTGAAAAAAAATAACTTTGCCTTCTTTGGAGATGAAAGTAATAGAGTCCAGTGTCCTTTTGCCCACCACGTTAAATGGCCTTATGGAATATGGGGTGAGTAAATGTGCAAGTGTTTTAAAATATAAAGTGAACACATTAGGGCCCTGGGCCTTCCCATTCTGAATTTGAGTCAAGGCCATTGCAACATTCTTTGAGATGACCAGACTTTCCCTTTTGGTGATTACTTCAGTGGGGATATGGGGGTAAATTAGTGCTAGCAAGGTACGCATTAAAGTGTAACTTAACCCAAAAGCAAACATTTTTTATGTTACAGTTTACAAATCCTTAAATGTACTACGTCAGAGGCTCTTTACTGAGATCGGTGATGCAGTGTGTCAGACTGACATACCACACCAACGATCTCAGCGCTGCCCTTAGGCTTATCATGCTTGATGTCATATGTCGTCCAGTCAGGATAACTTAACCACTTTGCGCACATCATTCTGCTATATGGTGAGCAGGAAGTGGTTAAAGACCATCCACCATGTACTCAGACCAGAGAATTTTGTTTCTTGTGGCCTGAGAGTTCTTCAGGTGCCTTTTGGCAAACTCCAGGTGGGCTGTCATGTGCCTTTTACTGAGGAGTGGCTTCCGTCTGACCACTCTACCATACAGGCCAGATTGGTGGAGTGCTGCAGAGATGGTTGTTCTTCTGGAAAGTTCTCCTCTCTCCACAGAGAAACGCTGGAGCTCTATCAGAATGACCATCGGGTTCTTAGTCACCTCCCTGACTAAGGCCCTTCTCCCCCGATTGCTCAGTTTGGCTAGGCGGCCCGCTCTAGGAAGAGCCCTCGTGTTTCCAAACTTCTTCCATTTACGGATGATGGAGGCCACTGTGCTCATTGGGGCCTTCAATGCTGCAGAAATGTTTCTGTACCCTTCTCCATATCTGTGCCTCGATACAATTCTGTCTCGGAGGTCTACAGACAATTCCTTTGATTTCATGGCTTAGTTTGTGCTCTAAAATGCATTGGTAACTGTGGAACTGTCACAGATCAGCTGCGGAGCTGATCTGTGTCTTACCTTTACTGCTGCAGGTCAGCTGGCACCTGTTGTTACACTAGCTTTTGTTCAGCTCTGCTGTACTCTGCAGCTATGGGTGTCGCTGGCTTCACCTGTTGCTTAATATATAATTCCTTCCTGCTACTTACTGTCCAGCCCCTCATGTGCTTCTCTCAGACCATTGTCTGGTTGCTTGAGCAATCCTTGTTTCTGAGCTCCCTTCTTGTAACCTGCTTTAACCTGACCTCTCATGAACTGATCTCTTGTGTACAGACTTGGCTTGTTCTGATTATGTTGCCTGCAGCACGCCCTGACCTTGGCTCGCTATCCAGCTCTCCTTTGCTTCATCCATCTATCCTTGTCTGACAGTGTCTTTTGGTACTTCCCTAGCGAGCAGGGTGAACCCGGTGGTCGTTACCTGGAGTCAGCACGCAGCTAAGCCCAAACCCTCGTGAGGGAGTCCCTGGCAGAATGCTGGCTGGCCCTTAGACTCCACACCCTGAGGGATCCCATGTCACCTGCTCGCCTGTGGGTTCACTGTAAGTAGTTCCATGACAGGAACCTTATATAGACAGGTGTGTGCCTTTCCAAATCATGTCCAATCAACTGAATTTACCACAGGTGGACTCCAAGTTGTAGAAACATCTCAAGGATGATCAGTGGAAACAGGATGCACCTGATCTCAATTTTAAGTGTCATAGCAAAGGTTGTGAATACTTATGTACATATGATTTTTTTTTTTTTTTTTTTTATAAATTTGCAAAGATTTCAAACAAACTTCTTTCACGTTGTCATTATGGGGTATTGTTTGTAGAATTTTGAGGAAAACAATGATTCTAATCCATTTTGGAAAATGTGGAAAAAGTAAAGCGCTATAATACTTTCCGGATGCACTGTATATACTGCGGCAGGGAGGCTCTATTACGCAAAACAACATAACTGTGTGCTGTTTCATGCAATAGATAGTGTGGGTGCGCCCATTGCATGCCAGGGGAGTTTACGCGCGGATCCACGGATTTGATGTCTGCCAGCCACCCACGATCGCAACAGAGAGGCAGAACGGGGATGTAAACAGGGCAGATCCCCATTCTGACAGGGGAGGACAATGGGATCGTCTGTTCCTAGTATTTAGGAACAGCAATCTCTGTGTTGTCCCAGTGAACCCATCCCCCACACAGTTAGAACACACACTGAGGGAACACATTTAACCATTTGATCACCCATAGTGTTAACCCCTTTTCTGCCAGTGTCATTTGTACAGTAATCAGTGCATTTTTTTTAGCACTAATTTGGTATCACTAGTCCCCAAAAAGTGTCACTTAGGGTCAGATTTGTCTGCCACAATGTCACAGTCCCACTAAAAGTCGCTGATCACCGCCATTACTAGTAAAAAAAAAAATTTAAAGTCCATAAATCTATCCCATAGTTTGTAGCCACGATAACTTTTGCACAAATCAATCAATTTTCCACTTATTGCAATTTTTTTACCAAAAATATATAGTAGAATACATATTGGCCTAAACTGATGAATACATTTTTTTTGGATATGTATTATAGCAAAAAGTAAAAAATATATTTTTTTTTTCAAAATTGATGCTCGTGTTTTTTTTGTTTATGGCACAAAAAACAAAAACTGCAGAGGTGATCAAATACCACCAAAAGAAAGTTCTATTTGTGGGAAAAAAAGGACATCAATTTTATTTAGGTAGTGTCGCATGCCAGCACGATTTTTGGTTAAAGTAACGTAGGGCCGTATTAACTGGTTATTAAGGGGGTAAATCTTTCCGGGGCTAAACTGCTAAAAATGTTTGTCTTTGGAAATGCATATACTTTTATCCTGTCCATTAAGAAGTGTGCTCCGGGTTATTGAGGGAGGAGCTGAGATTATATATTGAGGAATAATATTCCCTAGAAATTAGACATATCTATTGATTTTAACCTCTTAGGTATTGATCTGGACTACTGGGCTAGGATCCACAGATTGGGCTAGGGTCTTTTTATGGACTGCTTACAGATCATGTATATCCCCTAAGAGGATCATCATCTACAGTATATGATTCTGGCCTTTTTGAGTCTGGTACCATGTTTAATAAAGACCCTTAGAATGTAGGTCTTGTGAGCTTCCCAGGTGATAATAGGGTCACCCACAGAGGTCAATATGGGTATGTTACTTTTAGGGGGGAACAGTCTTTGGTAAAGATGTCATGGGGGCACCCCACACAAATAAAATAAGGACCTGAAGTGTCTTGTATGAACTTTAAAGGCAAGGAAAAAAACATGGGTTCCCCTAAGATCTATACAAGACCATTGTCTGATCATGCAGCCTGGCTGGCAAGAAAAGGGGGGGGGGAAAGTGTGCGGCCCCACTCCCCTCAAGAACCATACCAGGACACATGCCCTCAACATTGGGAGATATCCTGGCCGGGCGGGCAGCCTCCTGAAGAAGCACATTGTCTTTATGTTAATGGGGACAAAGGCCAACTGGTTGTGGTCTGTGGGAGGGGAGTTCATTAAAATCTGGGAGCCCCTTTAAAAATAAGGGTACCCCCAGATACTGCCTTACCTACATGAATGAGTCAGGGGTGTATACCCTGACTCATTCACAAAAAAATGAAATCGTAAATAAACAAATACATTTTTTGAAAAAAATTCCCCACAATGTAAATCCACCCTCAATCCCATTGTCCGCTAATACAGAGCCTTGTAAATCATGATGATCAACACCTGCCATGGACATGACTAGATTCATTTAATGGCATTATGGGTCTTCCCACCCCAACCGCACCTTCCTGGCCTGCCAGTCTGCATGCTTAGATAAAGGCCTAGTATTGATTTTGGGGGAGACCGGTCATCTGTTTTTTCTTTCTGTTGTGTCCCCCTTAAAATCCATACCATATCTGAAGGGTCTGGTATCAATATGGGGAAAAACCTAGGCCATTTCTTTCACTATCCCTGCCAATTTGTTTACATTCTACTTTTAGCCGAAAATCCCAACTGGTTGTTGGAATGTTAGCAGACTTCAGTTCCCTAACAACAAGGAGCCCTGAGCAGAAAGCTGCCACATTCAGTATGAATAGTAATACCGCTCCTAAATGTTTCACTTCCAGCTGCAGCCGGAGGCTCCGACTGACCAAACTTCCATTTAAATAAGCCAAAATTCAGCCCAACCAACAAAGAAGTGTCCAGAACATTACACAGTGAGAACAGTACCTTCCATAAAGGGTTCTAGCTGCTCGAGGGTAGCCTTGAAAAAAGGGATCTGGTTTAGATGTGGTAAACATAGGTTTGCAAATGCACAGAATCTGTGCTGTGATTTTGAAAAATTCAGTTTATGATGAAATAATAGATAGTGATTTTGCAGTTTACAGTCCTTTATGTAATGTTGGTTTTGGAATTCAGGGGTCTTAATGACCTTGAAATGTGTTTCTTGTATAAAGTACCCTTGCACCTTCAAGCATTTGATCTCATGTTAGATTATAGATTTCAGGGGCATTCAATCCCTTTACATTTAGACAGATGAATTTGGAAGGGTGTATGTGATGGAGCTTTAGTTGCTCTAGAAAAGCAAGAGCAGGACAAAATAGGTGGCCAAAAAAGGTGGAGGTGTAGGTGAGGATGAGAATAAAAGTGGGAAAGAAAGATGTGATGAGGGAAAGTGGGGTAACAATGAGGTGAGGTCAGGTGGGAAGGGAAAGCTGGGGGAGGGGGGAAGATGTAAAGTAGACTGAAAAACTGAGAGGTAGGGTTAGAGGAATCACACTTTGTATAGCTACCCTAAGGTCCAGTTCACACCAGTACGTGGTGAGGCAAAGAAGCAATATGTGCATGTTTCCTGAACACACTACCTTTGCAATCTACTTGCAGGTGCCAATATATTGGTAATGGCTCCCCAAATGCAGATTGCAAACACAGTGCACTTGCAAGGTACTGCAGTACCATGTGGTTCGGTGCAGAAGGTTTGGAAAAAAGTAGTGCAAGCAGTTCACAGTGTTTTGTGGCCCATTCAATTGAATTAGTACATTCCTGTGCAATCCCAGAGTGAACTAGCCCTGGGATCATCAATAGTTATTGCTAGTGTAGCACTTTTCCCATAAGAGCCACTTGTAATATGCCCAGAATCCTTTTCCTAGTACCTGCAGCCAGGCACATATGCACTTTCTCTCTCTCGGCTCAAGAAACAGTCTAGGGTTGTTAGTTTTGATGTTTTAAGAAGAGTTTAAACTTGGATGGGGATTAGGGAAAATAGGACACTCCAATAACTTGCTATAATGAACTTCAAACTTGCCTCTTGAAACTCTGAACTCTTTTAACTCTGAACAATGTCCCTGTGTAGCAGAGAATGGACAGGTTCTGCAAGACAGTATTAAGACGGATGAGCCGGAGGGAGGAGTCTGATAATGGCGCCGGAAAGCTGCGCGCCGTGAGGAGTCCATGGTCTCTCCTCCTGTCTTTGGGATTAAGGATCGCTGACAGTGCTGACCCAGCACACCCGCGCCCCCATACAGACATCGCCCCCACCCATGCTGAGAGAGGAGAGGATGGATTTGTTTGTTACTGGTATGTAGGAACGGGAACGCTCAGAGCCTCTAAATCATCCCTCTTTCAGCTCCCGGCTGTTGTACTCTGGTGCCGCTCGTGGCGGGCTTTGCTCGGCATTCGGCTATCGGGGGAGCCAGCAGGGAGCGAAGGGAGAGAGCGACTAACGCCGGAAGAAGAGGAGAGAAGCTAAAGAGGATCTCAAAAAGACCCGAATGAGCGCATGGACAGAGGATACAGGATCAAGGATAGCAGGTGCTGGTGGATGCGCTCCCCTACCTTCCCCTCCACAGATAAGTACATCTTTTTCATTTCTCTCTTTCTTTAAAAAGTGGGAAGGAAGGAGAGGAAGAACGGAAGAGAGATAATTAAATAATAAATGAACTAAAATGCGCCCGTAGTAGGAGGAAGGGAAGGAAGAGAGAAAGGAATGGAAAAGAAAAGAGAAGAGAAAAACAGGGAGAAGAGAGGTGGAGGTGGAGAAGGAGGGAAGGAGGAGAGAAGAGAAGAAAAACATAAAATAGAAGAGTCGGTGATACTGGGATACTGTGATACTGGGATACTGAAGAAATTAGTCTATAGAAGAAATATTGAGAAGGGAAGGAGGAGAAAGAAAGGAAAAAGGAAAAGCTGGTGTATTAACGCAAAATATTAAAACAAAATCAGATGGTACAAAATGATGAAATAAAGATGTAGGCATACTAGCACATACGCACGCACACACGAATGCTAAGGGTATGCTGTGATATACTTGCTTGAATATTTGTTATAACCAACAGAGAAATACAATGAAAATGATTCAGAGACTGTTTGATAAACAATAAATGTTTAAACGATTGATTTAGGATTGGAAGAACATAAGAACGATTAACTGCAAATTTTTTTTTTATATATATATATTGGTGGTTCTATGGAGTTGTGCATGCAAGGTGAAGAGGAAAAAGAAAGGGAAACACTGTCTGGGTAAAGGGGGCCTTGAGAGCTAAGGAAGTCCTCCTCTTCCTGCCTCTGTTCTGCCTCAAGTTCCCTGTCCATTATTCAACGCAGCGTGTGCTCCAACAGGTGGACAAGGGGGACAGTGTCACTGATGCATGCACTGTCACTGCTCACCATCCTCATGGCCTCCTCAAATGGTGACAGGACAGTGCATGTTTCCCTGATCATGGCCCACTGGCGTGGGGAAAAAAAAACAAGCTCTCCTGACCCTGTCCTGGTGCCATAGTCGCACAGGTACTCATTGATGGCCCTCTGCTGTGTGTGCAGCCGCTGCAGCAAGGCCAACATTGAGTTCCACCTGGTGGGCATGTCACAGATTAGGCGGTTCTTTGGCAGGTTAAAGTCCTTTTGGAGGTCAGCCAGCCGAGCACTGGCATTATATGACCGACGGAAATGCACACAGACTTTCCTGGCCTGCCTCAGGACATCCTGTAAGCCTGGGTACCTGCCCAAGAACCGCTGCACCACCAAGTTAAGGACGTGAGCCAAACAGGGCACATGGGTCATTTGTCCCTGTCGGAGGGCGGAGAGGAGGTTGGTGCCATTGTCGCAAACCACCATTCCTGCCTTAAGTTGGCGTGGCGTCAACCACCTCTGAACCTGCCCCTGCAGAGCTGACAGAACCTCTGCCCCAGTGTGGCTCCTGTCCCCATAAGCACACCAGCTCAATCCCCGCATGGCATCTTTTGGCGTGCGTAGTTGCATAGCCCCTTGAACGCCTATGGAGCACCGCTGGTTCCGAGGACAAAGCACAGGAAGAGGCCATGGAGGAAGAAGAAGAGGAGGGAGTGGAGGAGAGAGGTGTGTCAGAATCACCAGTAGCAGCATTTTGGAGGCGTGGTGGCGGAACAACCTCCAACACTACTGCACCTTGTCCTGCATCCTTCCCAGCTACCAGCAGAGTCACCCAATGCGCTGTGAAACTTAGGTAACCTCCCTGTCCATGCCTGCTGGACCATGAGTCAGCGGTAATATGCATCTTACCACTGACCGCCCTGTCCAGCGAGGCATGGACATTGCCTTCCACATGCCGGTAGGGAGCCGGAATTGCCTTCCTTGAGAAAAAGTGTTGTTTGGGTACCTGCCACTGAGGAACCGCACACTCCACAAACTCACGGAAAGGGGCAGAGTCTACCAACTGAAAAGGTAGCAGTTGAAGTGCTAGCAATTTGGCCAAGCTAGCATTCAACCCCTGGGCATGTGGATGGCTGGGAGCGAACTTCTTTCGGTGGTGCAGAAGCTGGGGCAGGGAAATTTGCCTGGTACAATCTGACGTCGGTGTACCGATAGCAGATTGCCCACAAGTACTTGGCTGTGACACACCTAATTCTACACCTTCATTCCTCTAAGTGTAGGTCTCAGAGAGGACTGAAGGTATAGTGGGGTTGGAGATCTCAGCTGATGAGGAGCAAGGAGAGGTCCTCTTCGTTCTTTGGTGTGGGTCTTTTTGGTACGCTTGCCAATGAACTGCATGGCAGGTCAACTTATGTCTGGTCAAGCATGTGGTACCCAAGCGGGAGATGTTTCGGCCACGCAAGATACACTTGAGACATATGTTGCAAATAGCAGCGGTGCGATCTGATGCACTCGTCTCAAAAAAGGCCCACACCAAAGAACTTTTGGAATAACGCGCAGAGACAGCAGCGCCCTGTACATGCGGAGCTTTGCGGTGTGATGCAGTCAGTGTTCTGCCCTTAAGCTGGCCCCTGGAGGGCATCCTGCCTCGTTAGTGATGTGCCTTCTCCTCCTCCTCTCTCTTATCAGGTACCCAAGTGGAGTCAGTGACCTCATCATCTCCTCCCTCCTCATCACTGGAGCAAACCTGGCAGTATGCTGCAGCAGGGGCAACATGACTGCCAGATTGCTGTCCTTCTTGGGCACCCCCTCTGTCTGGGCTCACGTTACTGCCTTCCTCTAGCTGAGTACCATCATCGGAGCCTTCAAAACGCTGGGCATCCCCCTTAAATTTTTCACTCTTTGTTATATTGCAGCAATTTGCTAAAATCATTTAAGTTTATTTTTTTCCTCATTAATGTACACACAGCACCCCATATTGACAGAAAAACACAGAATTGTTAACATTTTTGCAGATTTATTAAAAAAGAAAAACTGAATTATCACATGGTCCTAAGTATTCAGACCCTTTGCTGTGACACTCATATATTTAACTCAGGTGCTGTCCATTTCTTCTGATTATCCTTGAGATGGTTCTACACCTTCATTTGAGCCCCGCTGTGTTTGATTTTACTGATTGGACTTGATTAGGAAAGCCACACACCTGTCTATCTAAGACCTTACAGCTCACAGTGCATATCAGAGCAAATGAGAATCATGAGGTCAAAGGAAGTGCCTGAAGAGCTTGGAGACAGAATTGTGGCAAGGCACAGATCTGGCCAAGGTTACAAAAAAATTCTGCTGCACTTAAGGTTCCTAAGAGCACAGTGGCCTCCATAATCCTTAAATGGAAGATGTTTGGGACAACCAGGACCCTTCCTAGAGCTGGCCGTCCGGCCAAACTGAGCTACCGGGGGAGAAGAGCCTTGGTGAGAGAGGTAAAGAAGAACCTAAAGATCACTGTGGCTGAGCTCCAGAGATGCAGTCAGGAGATTGGAAAAAGTTGTAGAAAGTCAACCATCACTGCAGCCGTCCACCAGTCAAGGCTTTATGGCAGAGTGGCCCGACAGAAGCCTCTCCTCAGTGCAAGACACATGAAAGCCCGCATGGAGTTTGCTAAAAAACACCTGAAGGACTCCAAGATGGTGGGAAATAAGATTCTCTGGTCTGATGAGATCAAGATAGAACTTTTTGGCCTTAATTTTAAGCAGTATGTGTGGAGAAAACCAGGCATTGATCATCACCTGTCCAATACAGTCCCCACAGTGAAGTATGGTGGTGGCAGCATCATGCTGTGGGGGTGTTTTTTAGCTGTAGGAACAGGACGACAATTGCAGTCGAGGGAAAGATGAATGCGGCCAAGTACAGGGATATCCTGGACGAAAACCTTCTCCAGAGTGCTCAGGACCTCAGACTGGGCTGAAGGTTTGCCTTCCAACAAGACAATGACCCTAAGTACACAGCCAAAATAACGAAGGAGTGACTTCACAACAACTCCGTGACTGTTCTTGAATGGCCCAGCCAGAGCCCTGACTTAAACCCAATTGAACATCTCTGGAGAGACCTAAAAATGGCTGTCCACCAACGTTAACCATCCAACCTGACAGAACTGGAGAGGATCTGCAAGGAGGAATGGCAGAGGATCCCCAAATCCAGATGTGAAAAACTTGTTGCATCTTTCCCAAAAAGACTCATGGCTGTATTAGATCAAAAGGGTGCTTCTACTAAATACTGAGAGAAGGGTCTGAATACTTAGGACCATGTGATATTTCAGTTTTTCTTTTTTAATAAATCTGCAAAAATGTCAACAATTCTCTGTTTTTCTGTCAATATGGGGTGCTGTGTGTACATTAATGAGGAAAAAAATGAACTTAAATTATTTTAGCAAATGGCTGCAATATAACAAAGAGTGAAAAATGTAAGGGGGTCTGAATACTTTCTGTCCCCACTGTGTATATATATATATATATATATATATATATATATATATATATATACTGATACTGCACCTAGCAAAATCAACTGCCTGCCTGTAGTATTATTAGTGTGAGAACACCACCAATCTTCTACAGGTAGCTTTAGCTGAACACTGTGCAGAGGTCGCACTACACTAACTCATAGCTTTAGCTGAACACTGTGCAGAGGAAGCACTACACTAACGTTTAAATAATGTAGCTGCCTGCGGTACTGATAGGATCAGGAAAACACCACCAATCCTCTACAGGTAGCTTTAGCTGAACATAGTGTAGTGCGACCTCTGCACAAACTAGTAGCTTTAGCTGAACACTGTGCAGAGGTCGCACTACACTAACTTGTAGCTTTAGCTGAACACTGTGCAGAGGACACACCACACTAGCTTGTAAATAATGTAGCTGCCTGCGGTAGTGATAGGATCAGAAAAACACCACCAATCTTCTACAGGTAGCTTTAGGTGAACACTGTGCAGAGGTTGCACTACACTAACTTTTAGCTTTAGCTGAACACTGTGCAGAGGTCGCACTACACTAGCTTGTAGCTTTAGCTGAACACTGTGCAGAGGTCGCATTACACTAACTTGTAGCTTTAGCTGAACACTGTGCAGAGGTCACACTACACTAACTTGTAGCTTTAGCTGAACACTGTACAGAGGTCGCACTACACTAACTTGTAGCTTTAGCTGAACACTGTGCAGAGGTCGCACTACACTAACTCATAGCTTTAGCTGAACACTGTGCAGAGGTCGCACTACACTAACTTGTAGCTTTAGCTGAACACTGTGCAGAGGTCGCACAACACTAACTTGTAAATATTGTAGCTGCCTGCGGTAGTGATAGGATCAGAAAAACACCACCAATCTTCTACAGGTAGCTTTTTTTTTTTTGTTTTTGTTTTTTTTTTGTTTTTTGTTTTTTGCCACATCAGTTAACTTTATCCAGAGACTGTCTTCAGAATGATATTCATATGTGTCTCTAATCAAGTCGCATCATTGTGGCCTTTCAAAATTTTCCCCTTTTTTTTTTTTTTTTTTTCCTTTCTGTGTAAATGTTATATTGCAATATACATTTCAATATATATATAGTTACAATAGTGCCACGTTACAAAGTGCATAGCATGCGTCTTGTATCTCAAAGCCGATTGACCGCATATCCTCATATTGCTATTGTGCGTACTTATGTATTAATACTTTTCTTTCTAGTGAACCCACCCGCCCACCCCCTGTGACACCCCCCGTGACACCCCCCCTGTTAAACCCCTATATATTCAAGGCGCGTCCGATGGCCGACATAGGTTCCGTACATTATTCTTTCTCGGCTCTAAACTCTAAACTGCTCCTAGCACAGCCCACCCCGTTAATAGGGAGCTGGTATTCTCAGCACTAGGATAGCACTGATGGCGGGCACGGCATTGTTTGAATCCACAGGTTCCACATTCTCACAAACTTATTGTAATTACCTGACCTGGTATAGAATGTTCTTTCGCTCCACACTGTGGAGTTGACAGTTCCTGTCCAATCTTCCGGGGTGGGGGGAGTTCTTGATTGCCAGGACTGTGCAATTAGTTTTCTGGCTTGGAACAGGCATCTTGCTACCGCTACCGCCGTGTTCCTATCTCTCAATCCGTTAGTAACATGCCCCAGCACACAGGTCCTAGGATCTAGCTCTAGATTAATTTTAAACGTGGTGTTTATTTTCTTTAAGATCTCGGGCCAATACCTAGCTAATTTTGGGCACCTCCAGAACATATGAATCAGATCACCTGTTCTTCTGCATCTGGGGCACTCGTCGTTGGTTCGGCGACCAATCATAAAGAGCTTTTTTGGTGTGTAGTAAGACCTGTGCAGTAGCATCAGATGGGAGGCCTTTTGTGAGGGAGAGACCGACACCTCTGGTCCCAGTTCCAGGATCCTTTTCCACTGTATGTCCGTTATCTCCCCCACATCAGCCGCCCACCTGTCCCTACCCCCGGAAGAGCCAACATGCGTGTTTATTTTCTTAATTAGTTGAGTATATATATCACTGTGGTTAGCCCCTTAGAGGTCTCTGAATTGATTATTGTTTGTAATAGTGAGATCTTGCACCATGTGGGGGGTTGCCTTCCAAACTGCTTTCTCAAGGCGTGTCTAATCTGCAAATAGCTATAAAATACACGATTTGGTAGCCCGTATTTATGCCTCAGTTCCTCAAAGGGTTTCAGGGTGTCCCCCTCATATAACTGTGTCAACCGACAAATCCCGTTCCTCTCCCAAAGCTTATTCCTATCAACAGATAGTAGTTCCTGCAGGTTCTTGTTGTTCCAAATTGGTGAGTATTCTGAGATTCCCTTGTACCCCATTATTCGCTTGGCTGCCTGCCAGACCCTGGTAATCATTTTGAGTGTCGGAGTCCCTCCTTGTAGTGAGTCTGCCTCCAGTGCTTCAACTAGTGAACTATGTGGGCTTCCCTGTAGGGTAATCTGGACATTCTTGTTTCCCCCTCTGTCAATGGCGCATCCCCCAAGTTGCTGTAGCTGGGCTGCCAGGAAGTAAGTAAACGGGTGGGGGACTCCCAGTCCCCCCTCCGTGGCGGGGCACTGCAATTTTTGTAGGCCTATTCTAGCCTGTCCTTTTTTCCAGATTAATTCCCTGAAGAGGGATTGGATTCTTTGAAACCACTTCTCCCCGATCCACACTGGGGAGTTGTGGAGCAGGTATAACAACTGAGGCAGCCATACCATCTTAATCAAGTTTGCCCGGCCCGCCACGGATAGAGGGAGTCTACACCAGGTATCGCATTTTTTCTTAAATTTTGATAGGAGAGGGACCAAGTTGTCCTCAATAAACGCACCAGGGTCCTTGGACAACACAACACCAAGGTACTTCATTTTCCCTGTGACTCTCAGTTGGGGTAAGCTCGTTGAGATAGGGTTGGCCAATGGATCGACCGGCAGGAGCGATGATTTCTCCCAGTTGATAGTCAGTCCTGAGAATTTTCCAAAGTCCTCCACTAGGTGTATTACTTTCTCCAATGAGGAGGTTGTGTCCCCAAGGAAGAATAGGACATCGTCCGCAAAAAGCACTATTCTCTCTTCCTCGCCTTTTCTGTGAAAGCCCTGCAATTCGGATGATGATCTCACTGCTCCCGCCAATGGCTCCATGGCCAAGACGAACAACAACGGGGATAGGGGACAGCCCTGTCTAGTCCCTCTTTCGAGGGAGAAGCTTTCTGAGTAGTCATTGTTTATCTTGAGTCTTGCCCTTGGATGATTATAAAGGATTTTTAACCAGCTGATGAATACGGGGCCAAATCCAAACCTCTCCATCACCCACCAAAGATATTCCCACTCCAGGCTATCAAAGGCCTTGGCGGTGTCCAAAGACAGTATGGCTCTAGGCCCTGCATTCTCCGCTGGAACCTGGAGGTTCAAGTATGCCCTTCTGATGTTGGTGCTGGTAGACCAGCCGGGGATAAACCCCGATTGGTCTGGATGCACGAGTTTTGCAATGCACTTGTTTAATCTGGACGCCAACACCCTTGCTACGATCTTGGCGTCCGAACACAGTAGTGATATCGGTCTATATGAGGTGACTTCTAGTTGGTCTTTCCCCTCTTTTGGTATCACCACTATGTCAGCCTCCAACATTGATGGGGGTAACCTTCCGTCCTTAACCGTCTGCTCCAGTACTTTTAAAAGCTCCGGGAGTAGAACCTCCCCATACTTTCTGTAAATCTCCAATGGCAAGCCATCCGGGCCAGGGGATTTCTGGCCTGACAACTCTGCAACAGCCTTTTGCAACTCCTCCAGGGTCAGGGGAGACTCCATCTCACTCCTGTCCCCCTCCGAGAGCACGGGCAGATCCACCCCTTCCAGAAACCCATCCATATCACGCCGGTCCGACCCCCGGCGCGACCTGTACAGGTCCCTATAGAATGCGGTAAAGGTCTCTAGGACCTCGGCGGGATCAGAAGTAATCTCTCCAGCCGGTGTCCTAATTGAGAGAATGGCCGATGGAGATAGGTTAGACTTAGTTATAAGTGCCAGCATCCGACCTACTTTCTCCCCTTCGCCATAATAATTTTGCTTCTGGAAAAGTCTTTTATTTTCTGCTCTTCTATTAATTAATTCCCTGTACTCTTGTTGTCTACTGAGCCATACCTCCTGTTTTGCAGGGGTTGGGTCTGCCACGTATTGTGCTTCTGATTCCGTAGCTTCCCTTCTAGCCCTCGCCTCCCATTCCCTTGACGTTTTCTTTACTATAACAACCTGCTGGTGTAGTAGTCCCCTAAGGAACGCTTTTAAAGTGTCCCACACTACCCCCGTAGGGGCTGTGCCTGAGTTAAATGTTACAAACTCTTTTAATTTGGAAGTAACTTCTACTGGGCTGCTTATTAGATCCAACCATAGTGGTTTTATTGTCCACCTTTTCCGGCTAGTTCTGGCATTTAAGTTCAGAGTCAAGGTCAGGGGAGAGTGATCTGAGATACCCCTCGGCTTATACTCTATATTCCCTATTGCAGAGCTTCACTGTTTCCTACTGCCATGTCTATACGCGAGAGAGTAGAATATGAACCTGAATAACAGGAATACTGCCGGGTTTTTGGGTTATGAGATCTCCACAGGTCGCACCACCCAACCTCTTCCAGAAGTTGGCCTAGGCGGCCCTCCGATAACCTTTCCGCCCGATTCATAGGCGGAAATCGATCCATTTTATTATCCAAAACTGCGTTAAAATCCCCCACCAATATTATCGGTACGTCTAGCTTGCTCTCCACAAATTCCAGCAGATCCAAAATGGTCTCTGTTTTAAATGGAGGAGGGATGTAAATATTTGCTATTACCAGAGGCTTATCTTCCACAATGCAACTCAGAAAGACATAGCGACCCAACGCATCAATTCTGGCTTCCCTGCAGGAAAACGAGATACCTCTCCCCACCAATATGCTCACCCCTCTTGAATATGAGGTGTAGACTGAGTGATACTGTTCTTGAAATTTATGGTTCCGAACATGTAATTTGGTATCATTCGTGAGGTGAGTTTCCTGCAGGCAAGCCAGTTCAACGCCGTAAGCTTCCATTGCCGTGAAGACTACTGCCCTTTTAGCGGGATCACCCATGCCCCTGATGTTCCAGGAGCCTATCTTTAGCATTTTAAAAGGTATTTAGAAGAAAAAGGCAAAAAAGTAACAAAAAAAAAAAGGCCAAAAAAAGAAAAAAGAAAAAATGCCCAGAAAGAAAGGTCATTTCATTTGTGTACTTGTGGATGCCAAATTATTCGTGGGCGCTGTGGTTGTGTTGACCAAGAAAGAAAAAGAATAAAAAATAGATAGAGTGGGGAAGGGCAAAGGGCCCCTGCGTCCGGGGACTCCCCCCCCCCACGTTTCCTAAGTGCAGATATAAACCACATGTGCTAGTATGCTTTACGTTTATTTTTGTAAACCCACCCTTCGTAACTATGTGTGCCTTACGTTCAACCCATTGCCTAACCCTATGTCTTGCTGTAAACCCCCCTTCCCCCCGCCCTCAACTTTGTGCATCCCCCTTCTTGCCACCCTTGTTCGTGACCCCCCCTTCTGCCTAACTAGGCTAGCCCTAGGGGCTGTGCTTGTGACCTTTTTCCCCCCTCCCAACCATACAAAAAATACCTCCCCACACATATACTGAAAAGATACATTGTGACTCACTACCACACTCTTCCCCCCCTCCCCCCCTCCCACAACCCTCCTCCAAACCCTCAGATCGACACTTAAAGCGTGCGAAACTAGTGAGATCACATCCTTCATCCGTGCTTCCAACTCACATACCCCCCCTTCCCCCCTCCCCCGTCCCCCGTGTCAACTGCTGGTTGCTGTGAAAAAGGAAAAAGAAGAAAAAACAGAGAGAAAAAAGAAAAAAAAAAGTCACGTTTTCCTCTTTTCCTATCCAGATCTAGCCTTATTTAACCCCTAGCTCTGCAGGTCCGCTTTGTTGTCTTCCAGCCACTTTGTTGCCCCTGCTGTTGTGTCGAAAAAATGGGTGATACGTAGTCTTGCAGGATACAGCAGGGCGTATTCTATGTTATAGGTCCGTAGGTTACGCTTAATGTCCCTGAATTCAGCCCTCCGTTTCTGGAGGTCTGGGGAATAATCAGGAAAAAATAAAATCTTGGCTCCGTTGTATAGGATATCCCCCAGCTCTCTAGCCCTACGCATCAATGTTACCTTGTCTCTATAGTTAAAAAACTTCATTATTATTGGCCTGGGATGCCCCCCTGATGGTAAGGCCCTAGTTGGCACTCTGTGGGCTCTTTCGATAGTAAAGAGGTGGGAGAAATTTTCCGTCCCAAATATTCCTTTAAGCCACTTCTCCAAGAACTCCTCAGGGTGGGGACCCTCACACCGCTCCGATAGGCCTACCATCCTCACGTTGTTCCTGCGAGACCTATTTTCCATTTCCTCCATTTTGGCTTTATGTAAGCCCATCTGCGTTTTTAATGACTTGAGCTCTTGCTTCAATGGGGTTAATTCATCCTCAGCCTGGCTAACTCTCTCCTCCAGTGCGGTTGTTCTAGCGATAGTCCTTTGCAGTTCTTGACTTAATATAGTTCTCTTCCTTTAATCCCGTCAGCTGGTCACACAGGTCGCTTAGGGAAGCCTTACAGGAATTAACAGCACATAGAACGTCTTTCAATGTGGGTTCAGCTTCTGCTGGTGCATCATGCGCAGCAGCCTTGTTGATTGCTAATCCCGCGGACTCACCCGCAGAGCTATTACTGCTCGCCGTTTTTATTGTGTGCATTGCCGCTGGTCCTTTTCCTAGGCTCTTCCTGTCCCCTAAGCCCCCCGCATGCAGTCTGTCCTGCTGCTGCTGAGTGTTTTTAGATGGCGATGAGGTAGAGGGGTGCGCAAATTTTTCCAGTTTGGCCGCTGCAGCGGCTGCTGCCTGGTTCGACTTTTCTTTTGATGTACGGGTCATTTGGGAGCTAGTGTTGTCCTGCTGTTGCGGTTCCTCTCCCTTTTTCCTAGTCATAGCTTATTGTATAAGTTAGGGGAGTATATAAAAGAATTGAGCCGCTCGTGGGGTTGATACTTCCCCCCCCTCTCTTCACCTTTCCCGTTTACAGCTGCCACTAGGGTGATTGTCCAGTTTTGAGAATAGGCGGTGTTTCAGCTCTGTTAGGTTTATGTAGTGTGGCGTAAGATTAGCGTCTATCTTATTGATGCAACCCTCCGCTAGCCATCAAGGGGTGTCTTCTCCCTAGTGAGCACAATTCGCTGTGTGTCGATAAGTCAGACTGCCCAAGCCTGCCTAAGCCCAAAGGCTGGTCATTAAGTTACAATGTGTCAGGCTGCCTGGGTCCGCCTGAGCCTCCCCCTTCCCTTGTCTGTAACAGTAAACTAGCCCTTGAGGAGATGGGAGAAACAGTCCACCCTTGATATAGCTGCAGGGGTTGGTACCTTAATGCTGCCAGGTGCCTGGGCAGCGCAGGGACGCTCCTGGTGTTGAATCCTCTCACTAATGACACATGCCGTCCCCGCCGCTTCTTCCCGCTGATACCGAGCCCGTTGCCCGGGTAACTGCAATAAACAGATAGCCCGAGCTCCTCCACGCCGCTCCGTGGGCTCCGGTCTACGTCCTCTCCCGAGCGGCTGTAACGATGCGCCGCCGGCACACTAGAACGGGCAGTGATAGGGGAGCCAGGCGGCCAGGCAGACGCCGAGCTCTGCAGGGTAAGGGAGGCACAGTCAGCCGGGCCGGGACGCTAGGCTAGGTCCGATGAGCACAGAGGCATCGGGCTGGGGGAAGCTCACTTGCCCCTCCTCTCACTCTAACATCCGGTCACGCCCCCAATCCACCACAGGATCAGATTCTTAATCTTGAAACGATTGAGACCCCTATAATCAATCTTCTACAGGTAGCTTTAGCTGAACACTGTGCAGAGGTCGCACTACACTAACTGTAAATACTGTAGCTGCCTGACTGTGGTACTAATAGGATCTGAAGATCACCAGCAATTTTCTTCAGGTAGCTGTAAATACTGTAACAAAACCTGCTTGCCTGTCAGTACGAAGAGAATAACAAGAACAGATCTAGCTAAACTGAATACATATATAAATATACAACACCTTGGATGCATTTATATATACACAATATACTGTAAGTGCAGCTAACTGACTGACTGTCCTGCCTAATCTATCTAACTTAAATCAAATGACACTGTCTCTCTGTCTCTGTCTCTCAACGCCGGAACACTCTACACAGGGACGCCGTGCAGGCGGCCTTATATAGTGTGGGGCATGTACTAAACCCCCTGAGCCATAATTGGCCACAGACACCCTGGCTTTGGCCAATAACAGCTCTCTGTACAGACGGCGCTGTGATTGGCCAAGCATGTGGGTCATAGTGCATGCTTGGCCAATCATCAGCCAGCAATGCACTGCGATGCCACAGTGAATTATGGGCTGTGACGCGCCACTCAAATTTGGCACGAACGACCCATATCGTTTGCAATTCGGCAAGCGACCTAACAGACGATGGTCGAGTCGAACATGGGTTCGACTCGAACATGAAGCTCATCCCTATACAGGAGAGATTTAAATGGGGTAACAAGCCAGGAAAATATCTTGCAAAAATGGTAAGAAAAAAGAAGTCTCTAAATTATATTGAAAAGATCAAAAACGAGAAAGGAGAATTGGTAAATAAGACAGCAGATATCGCAATAGCCTTTCAAAAATATTTTAGCTCGCTATATGCAATAAAAAACAGGAGACACAACTAGAAGAAGAAATAATAAAAAAGAAGATACAAGACTATCTAAAGAAAGCAAAATTACCAAAAATACAACTCGAGAAATTAAAAGAAATGGAAAAAAAAATAATGCAAGAGGAGATCAATTTGCCCTAAAAGAAACTCCAGTAGAGAAAAGCCCAGGACCAGATGGATTCACGATATAATATTATAAAAAATTTCAAGAACAACTGATCCCTAAGATGCATGAATATTTGAATAACATAGGAGATGAAGAAGAAGTAAGACAAGAATCATTACTAGCATATATTACAATTATACCCAAAGAGGGGAAAGATAGAACTAATTGTTCAAGCTATAGGCCGATCGCTCTTCTAAATGTTGATACAAAACTTTATGCAAAAATTCTAGCCACTCGACTAAAAATATTAATACCATTTTGGATAAATCCCAATCAGACTTGATTTGTGCTGGGTAGAGAGGGAAAGGACAATAGTTTAAAAACAATTTTGATGTTACATAGCGGGAAACCAAGTGAATCCCCAACTCTACTCCTGTCAATAGATGCAGAGAAAGCATTTGACAGGGTATACTGGGGATTCATGTTGGATACGCTGCGGCATTTGGGATTGGGACCAAAAATTATGAAGTGGATAAAAAACTTATATACCGTATATACTCGAGTATAAGATGAATTTTTCAGCCTTTTTTTTGGGCTGAAAGTGTCCCCTTCGACTTATACTCGAGTCACCGCCGTCTGTCTGCATGATCAGCGTGTCATGCAGGCAGACGGCGGCCGGCGTGTGATGATAGTGTTCGGAGGCTATTCCAGCTTTCAAAAGCCGCGCCTCCTGCTCGTCTGTGATAGGCTGAACAGCTGTCAGTGTACAGCCTATCATGGACATTCTCTCAACCTCGTCCGTGGTATGAGAATGAGAGAATGTCCGTGATAGGCAGTCAGCGGTCAGCCTATCGCAGACGAGGAGGAGGCGCGGCTTTTGAACTGTGGAATGGCCGCCGAACAATATCATCACACGCCGGCCGCTGTCTGAGGATGGAGATCGCCACAGGGAGGCTGCACAGGACACAGGTAGGCTGCACATGCACACAGGACACATGCACACAGGACATGTACAGGACACAGGACACAGGGACACAGGAACACAGGACACATGTACAGGACACACATGTACAGGACACATGCACATGTACAGGACACATGCACAGGTTACAGGTAGGCTGCACAGGACACAGGGAGGCATGCAGCTGCAGATGGGCATTGTTGACCCTCTGTATTTCTCACCCTTGTCTTATACTCGGGTCAATAAGTTTTTCCTAGTTGTTTGTGGTAAATTAGGGGCCTCGACTTACACTCGGAATGACTTATACTCGAGTATATACGGTAATGGCCCTTTCACCTGTGATTAAGATGCAAAACGGAACACGGCAAGGATGCCCGCTCTCCCGACTATTATATGTACTGGCAATGGAACTATTCTTGGCGGCACTCCGAAATAATCATGACATGAGAGGAGTGAGAGTTGGAGAAAAAGAGCACAAAATCACGGCATATTAACGAGATCAAGGAAGATATAAAAAAATTAAGTATACAACCAATATATTGGATTGGAAGAATAAACATGTTTAAAATTATGATACTACCAAAAATAATATACAAATTTCAGATGTTGCCAATTGGGATTCCACAGAGCTTTTTCAAGATAATAAAAACAATATTGATAAACTACATCTGGCGTAATAAAAAGCCGAGAATTACATTTACACAAATCACGAGGAAAAGGGAACACGGAGGATTAGCAACCCCAGACATAAGTCGATATTATAAAGCAACAGTTTTGTCACGAATGATTGAGTGGACAAATGGAAACAGGGAAAAAAAATGGGTGGAGATAGAAAACATGATAAGTAAGACCACATTGCACAAAAAATATGGATACCACGAAAGTTCAGGAAAATTGATTGGGAAACTCACGAAATAACTAAAAAAAGGGAAAAGGGAACACGGAGGATTAGCAACCCCAGACATAAGTCAATATTATAAAGCAATAGTTTTGTCACGAATGATTGAGTGGACAAATGGAAACATGGAAAAAAAATGGGTGGAGATAGAAAACACGATAAGTAAGTCCACATTGCACAAAAAATATGGATACCACGAAAGTTCAGGAAAGTTGATTTGGAAACTCACAAAATAACTAAAAATGTTTTTAAAATTTGGGACACAGTACATGCGAAAAATGAATGGACATATAACTCACCACTAATAGCCCTCACGGGAACAAATTTTTTTACACCAGGGAAGGAGCTATTCACTGGACATGAGATTAGAAATCCACAATTGAAAGATATCATCACAAAAGGCAGGATAAGAACACAATCAGAATTAGAAGAACTCAACGGGTGGAAGATAAGTGAATGGAATTTCTATCAATTAAGACACTTAGTAAACACATTACCACACCCAGTAGAAAAACTGTTTTACCCAAACGCCACTGAAAAATGGAATATCAAAAATTTACGAAATATTGACAGATCTAGAAGGACAGGGAAGACCTGATTTCATCGAGCAATGAGAAAAAGAACTGTATTTAAAGCTAGAAGATCAAAAAGTTGAAAAGATGATAGGAATGGGATATAATTATGCCTGGGATATGAATACCATAGAAATGAATTATGAATTCTTAACAAGGTGGTACCTGACACCAGTGAGAACCCATAGATACCAGCAAGAGAAAACACCTTTGTGTTGGAGAAACTGCAATCAAAGAGTAACGATGACACATATATGGTGGGAGTGTCCAACAATAAAGGACTACTGGCAAGAAGTGGCAAATAATATAAGGGAGATAACTAGTGACAGAATGGAACAAAATATTTGCACCTGCTTGTTTCACGACCATAAAGCTCCAAAGAAACAGTATATGAGAACAATGGTTCCAAATCTCCTAAATGCTGCAAAGGGTCTGATCCCAAAAAAATGGTTAAAAAGTGAAAAACCAGATATAAGAGAGTGGTATGAACAAATAGATTACTATTGTAAAATGGACCTGCTGAGTAGTAGGGAGAGAGGACAATATATTAAGCATATTAGCACCTGGGAGGGTTGGAAACAATTTAAAACCTCGGACACATATCTAAACAAGATGAAGGAAGAAGAAGGGCTATCAGTTAGAAAACTAAGGGACCTGAGGAAAAAACAAACCAGATAGATGGGGGGGAGGGAGGGGAATAGGGGATGAGAGAAAGTGAGATGGGGAATAGATAAGGCAGTAAGAGTAGTCTTAAATCTTTATGCTTCTTCTTTTTAACTAGAATAAATTAATATTTAAATAATTAATAAAGATATTTTTGAATAAGCCACTATGATGTGAATATGAGATGGGACAAAATTGAACTACAAAGTTGAAATAACATCTCTCAGAAAAGTTCGCTGAAGTGGAAGAAAAAAAAAAAAAAAAGACGGTTGAGCCTCTCTGAGGACAGTCCAACCAACAGCTCTTTCCCGAGGAATGGATACAATATTCTCTTCAGGACAAAACGTCTTGTTAAACACACGGCTCACTTCCTAACACACAAGAGGAAGCGCTCAGTCTCTAGGATCTCTCCTGGCCTGTACTCGCAGAATGCCTCTGGATAAATGGAGGCCTCATACCAGTATCCCACAGGAAGCTCCTCCCAGCGGTATCAGACTAGATCCTCAGGTGACAGCCCTCAGCCAGCCTTCAGCAGCAGACAGTGGCTCCAGGCTTTCCAGCCTCCCAGCTGGGGCCTCCACTCAATAAGCACAGGGCATAATGCACAAGGGAGGGAAACAAGCTTGTTAAGCAATGGACTCCCCCTCTCGACGAAGACCAGGCTTCTCTCTGCTCCAGGCTATTTATCTATTCTCCCTCCCAGGGAATGGCTGGGGATACAAAAATATTAAGCTACTGATTGATATGTTCCTACCTCTATTACCCAGTGCTCCTTCAGGTGAACAAGGAGAAGCAAGCTATCATGCGATCTCTGGGACACAGCCCAAACCAAAATAATCAAACCCAGATCCACTGGCTACAGTGGGCTAAAACTACATTTACCTATACTAACACTTAGCTATAAATCCCAAACAGAGTTCTGGGTACAGTGAGCCAACTAAATAGAACAGATTAACCCTATTGACTACAATGGGTCCAAACTAAATTTACCTATCCTAGCACCTTTCACTCTCCCGCTTCCTTCTCCCCACTTTCTTTTTATGTATCCCCATGTTTGTCACTTTTTTGTATCCTTTTGTTTGATGTGTATACACGTTTTGTCATTGTGTGATGAGTAGGGCGTGGGTCCTCGGGCCTACTCTGAAAGTCTTGCGAGGGGATGGACAAAGGCCTTCTTGGTTCGCTCTCTCTCATGGAGTCTCCCTTCGGGGGAGTCTCACCTAGTACTTGGGTGGGTCTGTTTCGGCAGACCTTCCAGAGAACGGGGGTTCAAGTGAAGTACCTCAGTCCCCGTCTGGAGCCTAATGCCCCGGGGGATCAGGGTAAGGCCCTTCCCTAGTGGAGGATCAGTGTAACACCCGTTGCACATTTTTGTGTTTCACTCTTTATGTGTGTGCACTTTTTTTGGCACCGGGTGCAAGTTTTTGGGTGTGTTTTGCACCCCACTGGCTTTTAAAAAAAAAAACCTATCCTAGCACCTGACTAGGATGGTGCTACACTAGCATCTATTGTCACTCACAGTGCAACAAGCAAAAATATTAGAAGCAGTGCTTTTGTCTCTTCTTTCCAGCCATCTGTGGTTTAAGAATTTTAATTAAACAAAGCCATAGCTGTCATCTTGTTCACAAAAGCTACACTTCTTTATGCAATTTGTAGCTAAGAACCTCAAGAGATGTGTCCAGCAGAGCAGTAAACCAGCTACCCGAATGCACCAGACTAATGCCGTGTACACACGGGCGGACTTTTTGGCATCAAAGGTCCGACGGTCTTTCCGACAGACTTTTAACAGACTTTTGACAGACTTCCGATGGACTTTCGAACGAACGGACTTGCCTACACACCAAAGTCTGAAGGATTTGTACGTGATGACGTACGACTGGACTAAAATAAGGAAGTTGTTAGCCAGTAGCCAATAGCTGCCCTAGCGTCGGTTTTCGTCCGTTGGACTAGCATACAGACGAGCGGACTAGACTCGAGTCCGTCTGAAAGAATTGAAACATGTTTCAAATGTAAAGTACAACTGATTTTCGCCCGAAAAAGTCCGCTGCAGGTCCGATGAAGCCCACACACGGCCGAATTGTCCGACGAATTCGTCCCGTCGAACCAGTGTGGTTGAAAAGTCCGCCCGTGTGTACATGGCATTACACTTGCTACCAGCAGGCTGAAAACAAGTAAACATAAAACACTGATTTGCAGTACTTCATATTTGCCCTAATAAAAAGAATATACTTTTTCACAGGTAAAGTACATATAAGGGAGTTGTATTAATTGTCAAATGATTTGTATGTCCATCCACTTCTGAGATTTATACAGCTTTGCCATGCAGCACAAGCCTTGTCTTGGAGGGCACTTTCCTGTTTAGTAACACATATAGGTCCCCTCCCCAACTCCATCCTGTGAGGAGACCGTGAAAAGAGAATCAGCACGCAGCACACTGGTGAGCTCATCTCTCTGAAATGCTGCTGTCTCTTCCTATCAGTATGCTGTTTGTACTGCAGCACAACAGATTGGCTCCTTATGCTGCTTCCTCCAGTCCCTCTCTGAGCCCAGGTGTACAAGAACTGCAAGAGATGATACCAAGTCAAATTCAGGTACCCACACGGCTTTCATAAAAAGAACAATTCTTTAACTGTTACAGAGCTGCTTTCTTTTGTGTCTTTATACCTACCTGGAGTTCAACTTTAGTTTATTTTTTTACTGCTGAACAGAAATTAAAAATAATGAAAATAATTAAAAATACCATACATTTCCCGATTGACTCCTTTCTTACATTTTAATGACAAAACTAAAAAGGATAGTCATGCTCTCAGTCTGGCCATCATGCTAATTATGTACTGATCATTATGTAGTCCATTTGTAGCTTTTTTGGCAGTAATGAAAACAAGCACTTTTTTTGTAAATGTTCCGGGTAGTTCCATTGCTATAAACCATTTAGTGAAACAATGATACAAAAAATAGAGATATAGCACCACCCAGTGCCCATGTGTAAGACTTACAATTATGATGTTAATAAGATAATGCTTTTGAACTTAACAGCAAAAAAAAAAATATTTTTCTGTTTTATTTGTCGAATTCCAACTTAATATTAAAATACTGGGCCAGTAAAAAGGACAGAACAACTGTGACCAAACAATGTACTGGAGATTTGGAAGATACAGTACAACCCCTGCCCATCACATGCCACGGCATACAGGCTAAACTGAGCGATCAAAAAGAAAAACCTGGAAAACAGACTTTTCTCTAATAACAAACAAATAGTTGGCCTTCTGGGACAACTGGAGGGCAGCAACCTGGTGTAATTTCCAAGTTTCCAGTAAGCAAAAACTTTCTCTGTTTCAATATTGAAGGGTTTCATCAAGTCCCCTCCCCCTGGGCACCCTCCTTCCCCCTCTGAAATGCAGCACCTTAATGTGACAATAAACTAAAATTGTGTATAAAATAAATCTAATATGTTTAAATATAATTGTAATTGTAATGAAGCACCTGACACCCCACCTGGGTGCCTCTGCCAAATGGTGCCTCCTGCCCCCAAACCCTTCCAGCAAATCGATAGCTAATACCAGTCCTTTACCCCAAGCATCGTATGCAGACAAGATGTTGAGGTAAAGGATGGTATTACTTATCGGTAGGCTGGAAAGGTTTTGAGGGCAGGAGGCACCCTGGTGGGGTGCCAGGCAGTCTGTCACATTTGGTGGCAGTGGTGGGATGCTTCCTGCAGCCTTGGACATCCAAACCACCACCAGGATACAAGGTCCGGTTAGAAGAAGATGAGAGGTAAAGATACCAGCCGCCATGGAAGGGGAATTGGGAAGGAGGCTGCGAGAGATGCAGATGCTGCACAGGGGAGCAGTGCTAGAGCAGGGATAGTATGATTCCATTCGCTGGCAACTCTGAAAGGAAGCACTAAACCACAAGCAGCGCCACCAGGGAAAAATTCTCTCCTCCATCTAGGAAAGTGCGGGTGCTGTTATTAGGGGGACAACCGCACGAGGAGTGGACCGGGTGAGTTAAGCAGGTTGGTCTGGGCAGAGATGCGGCTGGATGAGAGCTAAAGAACCCTTGGCTGGAATGAATAGCCCAAGTGTGCCCGTGGACAGCAAACTTTGGCTACGGCACCCTGGGGCTGTTGTATGGGAAGCTGAAAGAGGGCCCTGGCTTCAAGGGCGATCTGAAGTGGCGTTTGCAGGAAATCATGGATACTGGATGCTGAACATCTTATGCCCCGTACACACGGTCGGATTTTCCGATGGAGAATGTCCGATCGGAGCGTGTTGTCGGAAATTCCGACCGTGTGTGGGCTCCATCGGAAATTTTCCATCGGATTTTCCGACATACAAAGTTGGAGAGCAGGAGATAAAATTTTCCAACAACAGAATCCGATCGCGTCAATTCCAACCGTGTGTGGCCTGTTCCGACGCACAAATTGTCATGCATGCTCAGAAGAAATTCCGGCACGGAACAGCTCGTTCTGGTAAACTTAGCGTTCGCAATGGATACAGCACTTTCATCACGCTGCAATGTCAAAAATGGTTTAATACAGCGCACTCTCTTCTTCTTTATAATGTGACAAGAATGAAGTAGTTTTGCTGCTCATATTCACACACACTTCTCACAAACTTTTTTTTGTTTTTTTATTGGGATTCCCTGAATATATTGTTAGTTGTCACATCTGACAGAATGTTTTTTGTTTTTTTTTGTTTTTTTGGGGGATTTTAAGCCGTTTTTGTTTTAGATTTAATGTTTGTATTTTTTCCAAGGCTGATCTTTGTTCAATGTTATTTTTATTTTTACTCCAGAATATTTTTGTGTGTTTTGTGTGTCAAGTTACCCCAACACCATTGATATCTTTTATTATTTAATCTCAAGGAGATTGTTTGTTGTTGGTGTCATTTCACATTGTATTTTTGAAATGTACCTGAATCCTCACAAACAAACTGTCCTTTTTGAAGTAAAACACATAGGAGAGTATAATTCAAAACAAAAATCCTTTATTAAGGGCTCAGAACCAAACAAAGTGGAAGGCAACACTGGATCAACAGGAGAAATTAGCGAAGCCTGGGACCCCCACGGCAGGCATCAATTCTTGAACATCAAAATTGGTGGCCTGAGGAGTCCATATGTAAGGGAGGGCAGTCTGGTCCAGAATTCGCAGAGATCCGGATAGCAGCAGATGACATCTGTGTCCCCAGGCTGTGGTACCACAAGAGGCTGCATCTTTTGGCCGACCAGACTGGATCCAGGGTCCTCACTTTCTGGTCTTCCTTCCACGCTTCCTTCCGGGCTGTGGCTGTGCTGTTGGAGATGTGGCAGGAGGAGGAGTAGGACCTGGAGGAGGAGGACTGGGAGGACCTGGAGGAGGAGGAGGGGGAGGACCTGCAGGAGGAGGAGGAGGACCATCGCAAAGGTGTGTCTGAGCTGTAATTTGGCCCCTCATACCTTTCTTAAGAGCCTCCAATATGAGCAACTCACACATGACTTGTTGTCCCTCCTCCATCCTCTGCATTTTATAGGCAATGGTGGCAGCAATGTCCTCCTCCATGGTGTGTGGTGCTCCCAGGACCTCTGTAGCCCTCCAAAACAGTCCTCTGCCAGCCTCCTCTAGGGCACTCCTCCTCCTGCCACTTTCTCTTTCCAGGGGGAGTGGAGGGACCTGCAGATCAGCCAGCCGGCTCGGCCCGGCCACCTCCTGGCTGAGACTTCCCTGTGTATGAAAAAGGGACATGGTTTTAGTTTTTGCTTCATCAATCACAATCCTAAATTAGTACTCCCAACTAACATCTAGTTAACATCATTGATTGGACAAGCAGAAATATTTAGAGGAATGCTATACCTGGCTCAAGCTGGGCTCCTCCACATGTTGTTGCCTGGAAGGCTCAGGTTGGGCGTCAGAAGCCTCAGCCAGGGGGGAAGGAAGCGTGGAAGGAAGACTGGAGAGGGATGGCCTGGGTTCAGTCTGGCCTGCCAGAAAATGCAGCCTGTCGTAGTACCACATCCTGGGGACATAGATGTCATCTGCTCCTCCGGATCTCTGTGAATCCAGGACTTTCTTGCGCTCTCTTACATATGTGCTCTTCAGGCCACCAATTAAGATCTTCAAATAGGTGATGTCTGCCGTGGGGATCACCTGCTTCACAATTTCACACAATTGCTCCAGTGCTGCCTTCCTCTTTGCTTGGTTCTTGTAATGTGGGTGGTTAATCTCCCGCAGACATGGCAGCTCCCTTAACATATCAATGAATAGTGACATGAAGTCATTGTCTTTCACTAGCATATCCATGTTCACTGCAAGACACAACACAAGACAAAGCCTAATGTCAGACAAAACTCTCCTAATCTTGTTACAATATAGGCCTCAATGTAGAAGCAGTATAGGCACAAGTTTGTCTCTTACCTTCGTTCTTACGATCGGCGCGTCCAATGCTCCTTCCTCCGCTCACAGATCGTACGTAATACGCACGTGTGTTACGCTTTATATACACTGTGAATGCGTGTAACTCCGCCCGCCCCTGACGTTCTTTCTATTCCCCGCCCCTTTTTGTTCTGCGCAGTGGGGGAAGAGCACATGGCGGAGTCACAGCAGGTGCGTGATAATTACAGGAACGAGGAGGAGGAAAGCCCGGATCCGGACACGTTCCGATCCAGAAGGAGACGATTTAAGGCCACAAATATGTCCTTTGGGGAGATGTTGGAGATGGTCGACATGCTGAAGAAGGCCGACTATGACGGAAAGTATGGGCCTTACCCCAATATCCGAAAGGCCAAGATCATGGCGAAAGTGGTCAAAAGTCTTCACAGGAATTTCAGGGTACGACGATCGAAAGATCAGCTCAGGAAGCGGTGGTTGGACCTGAAATTAAGAGAGCCAGAGCAGTACCGAAAGATCCGGAGAGTGCTGCAAAAAAGTAAGTAGTTGTGCTGTGTTCCTATTCTTTTTGTCTTTATTACGATTGTGCTGCTCCATATGCTTTTCTTAATTGTACAGTTTAAAAGGGCAACTTTAATGTTCATGGGCCCATTATTCGTTCGTATCAAACATTTTTCTTTCGGCCTCTAAAACACCATTGTTTAGGCCATATGCATTTTCCCACATTTTTTAGGGCCTACTTGGATGCCAAATTTTTGTTTATGTAGATGGGTTTGTTACTAGAATGAAATGCAAACTAGATTCTGTGTAAGGAGAGGACACTGAGCAGCTGTTTTCACATCTGGACACTGGAGCACTAGTGTGGGACACTAGAACACCATTTTTATTAGGGGGGCCACACAGGTGCTCCAGTGGATGCTATAGGGGTGTCTCCATCTGTGAAGCTTGTACTAAACAGGTAAAGTATTGCAGCTTGACAAAGGGCAATAAAAAAAAGACATCTTGGAACTCGGCTAAAATAGACAATTGTACCCCACTTCCAAGCAATGTTTCCTATTTATAGTTCTGCCATCAAATATCTGTGTGCTAATTATACCATTTTTGTTTTACATAGGGGATAAAAGACTCGGAGGACACCCCTCATCCGAGGAGACCACAGATCCCCCACCTATGGAAGAAGGTGAAATACCCCCAACCCAAGAAGAGCAGGAGGAAGAAGAAGATGTGGTGGAAATTGACACCACAAGAAGTGAGTGTCTGCAACCACAGACTCAGGTAAGAGATGAATGGTGGCAGATTTTTGATACCTGTTTTTGTTTGGTTTCTCTCTTTTTAGGTGATCGTGATGTTAGGAATCGAGATCCTTTCACGTCTGAAAGTGCCCAGATCCTGATCGGGGAGATCATGGGGTGTAATGTAGAATTGCAAAACATCCAGAAAAAAATAAATGATGTGATTCAAAAAAATAATAACATCATTGATGTTTTGGGGCGAATTTAAAACCCCACAAAATCACTTTTTTATTGTGGTCCAATGTTTTAAATATTTTTGCAATGTTTTGAAAAGCCGAATTTGGAGGATGCACACAGTGTGCCAACATGTGCTATCTGCCATCACGGGAGATCAATGGACGCGGTTTGGGGGTGCAACCCCTTCCTCAATAATAAAGTAGCTGAGAGGAAGGGCTTGCTCCCCCAAAACACGTCCCTTGATCCCCCGTGATGGCAGTTAGCACATGTTTACATTCGTAAATTGGTGTGCATCTTCCAAATTTGGCTTTTCCAGGGGTGATTTCCCCCCATCTGAACGCAATATCAAACACAGTTCCTAAATACTGAGGTCTGATATTGCCTTCAGGTTTTACCTAATGTGAAATTTGTATGTTCAAGTTTTTTGTCATTCTTGTTGGTTTTACACAGGCCTGTTTTATCGTAAATGGACATTTCTATTTTTGATAATGCCACCCCAAAAATTGTTATACAACAAACATGTTGGTTTGTTTTAAAAACCTTTGGTAAATGCACATGTGATTGTGCAGGTATAAAAAAGTTTGTTAATCAAGAATGTGTGGATTATTGTCTCAACACTACAACACTTTTGGGGTGATGTAATTGCTGTTTTCTGCAAAAATGGGGGTTATTTCCTAAGGGCAAATCCTCTTTGCACTACAAGTGCAGGTTCAGTGCAGTTGCAAGTGCACTTGTAGTGAAATGTTTCCTTGCATTTAGTAAATAACAGCCAACAGTGCTTTGTATAAGGTTACACAATCACGCCATTTTCTGCACTCAACACATTTCTGTCAGTGTCAGCTAAAACAAACACAAGCAGTAAATGTCCACAAAGAATTTTTTTTTTTATTATAAAAAGGCTTCACATATTTGCTGGCATATTGATGGCCCCCCTACCCGCAAAGAACTCCAGGTAGCGTAACCGGACATCACGGGCACTCAGGGAGGGCAAGCCAGGACGGCCGCTTTCAAGCGCCGTCAGTGTGGTTTCATGTATCATTCTGGCCTCAGGCCCAACTGAGCAAGCATAGTTGGCCGAATGTTTCCTTAAAAAGTTATGGAGAATACAGCACGCCAGTATAATATGGTTCAGTTTATACTCCGCCATATGGATGGGTGTCAGAAATAGGCGGAACCGGCTGGCCAGGATTCCAAATGTGTTCTCCACCACTCTTCGGGCTCTGGCCAACCGGTAATTAAAAACCCTCTGTTCCGGGGTGAGGGTCCTCATCGGGAATGGCCGCATCAAGTGGTCCCCCAGCGCAAACGCTTCATCAGCAACGAACACGAATGGGAGTCCTTCCACATTGTCCTCTGGAGCTGGCAAGTCCAAACTGCCATTCTGGAGACGCCTGTAAAACTCCGTCTGGGCGATGACTCCACCATCGGACATCCGGCCATTCTTCCCCACGTCCACATACAGGAAGTCGTAATTAGCCGACACCACCGCCAACATCACTATACTATTGAACCCCTTATAGTTGAAATAGTACGACCCCGAGTTGGGTGGTGGGACGATGTGGACGTGTTTCCCATCAATTGCCCCTCTGCAGTTAGGAAAGTCCCACCGCTGGGCAAAGTGGGAGGCCACAGTCTGCCATTCCTGTGGCGTGGAAGGAAACTGTTGAGGAAAAAAAAAAACATTACTATTTTTTCAAACATTATGGGGCAACCTCCAGATAGCATTTATTAAGGGGAATTTAACAACGCCAAAGTATAAGGTACACCTATCATATTCCCCCTCCCCCCCCCTCTCATGGGCCATTTCTAACATTATGGGGTGTGTGGAAATCTTGGACAGGTAACCCTCTCCACTTCATTGAGAGATGAATGCCTAAATACAGGGTATTACTTGGAACAGCCCCTCCTTAGTTACACTATTGGCAGCCCACTGGACAGGTAAGAAGTGTCATAATACAAAGATATAAATACACATTGTACACATTTGAGGACATTTGGACATTCTCCTATTACCTGTCAAGATAATAATAGGATACAAAAACGTGAAACCGTACCATTTGAAAGTATACAGGCAGGCCCTTGCACTACATGCTTTGGGGAATTCATCCATAAATATGACCACAAAAGAGGTGGGTATAGTGTGTATGGGTTTGGCAAAGTCAGCAGATAGATGATTGAGGATAGATAGAGAATTGGGATCAGCTGACTTAGCAGTTGGGGGAGGGAGGGTTACTAAAAATTATTTGGGGACACCACAAAAAAAAGCCTATGGCACTCTGCCAGAATTTAAAGCAAAAATAACATTTCAAAACATTTTAGGGGGTGTTTGGGGTAAAGCACTACTATGGAGCTGAAAAAATACATTGTTAAGTGACTACATGAGGTGAATATGGGCCAGGAGAGACCATGCTGGGGGGGTTATTGAAGGGCAAATATGTATGAAGGACCTAAAATAATAATTACATAAAAATCCAGCATGCATGAGGACAAAGGGGACATTCACAGCATATTACAATAATGGTAATTAGGGAATGAGGAAAGAAATACAATATATTATCAAACATTATATACAATAAAATGTGATATTAAAGGATAAAAATTTTACCTTCATATACTCCTTCTGCAGGACCTGGATGATGGCAGAACAGGTCTCTGGGATAATGATCCCCAGAGCCTGGGGGGAGATGCCTGTCGAGAACTTCAAGTCCTGCAGACTTCTCCCTGTCGCCAAATACCGCAGGGTAGCGACCAACCTCTGCTCCGGAGTTATGGCTTGCCTCATGCAGGTATCCTGCCTGCTAATATAAGGGGTCAGCGAAGCCAACAGACGGTGAAACACGGGGTCCGTCATCCTGAGAAAGTTCCTGAAATCATCAGGATTATTCTCACGGATCTCACGGAGCAAAGGCATATGAGAGAACTGGTCACGCTGAAGCAATCAATTCTTGGTCCATGAACTCCTCCCCACCCTGTTCATGGACTGGACTTGTGTCAAGGTCAGGACCCCAACACCAAGCCCCCCGCACAGCACGAAATCTACGAGGAGTACGCATACGCAACATGGCTAGAAAACGGTCGGCTGCTCAGAACGAGGTAACAGACCGCACTGAAGAACAGCAAGGCCTGTGAAGAGCGACCTGAAAAACAGTAACGAACGAACAAGAATACAATGACTAATTAAAGTCACGCGGAACTTGCTGCACGCACTGAAGAGCAGATACAAACCCACAAGCACAAACTGAACGGCAGAAAACGATCTGAAAGCCACGAGTCTGAAAAATCCCAAATCGTCTCTCACCAAACTTTTACTAACACGAGCTTAGCAAAAGGAGCCCAAAGGGTGCCGCGCTTGGTTCTGAATTTGCCTTTTCTAGTCTCGTCATACGTGGTGTACGTGACCGCGTGGTTGGCGATCGGAAATTCCGACAACTTTGTGCGACCGTGTGTACGCAAAACAAGTTTGAGCCAACATCCGTCTGAAAAAATCCTAGGATTTTGTTGTCGGAATGTCCTAACAAAGTCCAACCGTGTGTACGGGGCATTAGAAGTGCTCTGGGCACAGGAAGATTTGGAGGTTCTAGCCATTCAGGAATAGGAGCTGGAGATCACCTACAGACGGCTGCAGGACTCTGCTCAGCAGCTGGGCTGGGCTCCCTTCGACTGGGACTTTTGGGAACTATTCGCCTGGGACTTTTGGGAAGTACCAGCAGACAGCTCTGAAATCCCAGTTGAGGTGTCAGCAATGGGGCAGAGTAATGCCCCGTACACAAGATAGTATTTTCTGATGGAAAATGTTCTATAGGAGCTTGTTGTCAGAAATTCCGACTGTGTGTAGGCTCCATCGGACATTTTCCATCGGAATTTCTGAAACACAAAATTTGAGATCTGGATCTCAAATTTTCCAACAACAAAGTCCTCGTTCAGCGCTCAGCAATTTACCCTTTGACGGTAAGGCCTGAAAAGCTTCATGCTGCAACAGGATCTGCTGGGATGACGTATCTTCATTTTAGGAGCTAGGCGGCAGTGTTCTTTGTCAACCTTCTTTCCTACACCTCCTGACATTTCCCACCAGTAAACGCCATCTTGGGTAAAAATATTGCCATCCATCTCATTTGTCCCTAAGCTTTCGGAAGACTTGATGCTCCAAAACCAGATTGGAAGCTCATGCGCCACTCTCCCAAAGATGCAGGCAGTAGGGGGCATGGCTTGGCGCGTGGAGAGGATGGCAGCAGACTAGAGAAGCTCCACTACACCCTCGGCTCCTTCAGCAGAAACAGCACCGATAATAATCGACTTTAGCCCTTAGGGGTGTCTCTGCCTCACAGCTAGGACGTTGAGAACAACTTGCATCTATCCAAGCCAATTGGTCCTTGTGGGGTACCCTCTGCTCGGCCTGGTAGGATCGTTGATTAAATTAAGCTTCACCTACTTGCTGCTATTGGGTTAGAGGCTTAGCCCCCACAGGGAACGAGATTGCAGTCTTCCCTCCTCCCCCACTCCGCATTACTACCTCCGGGCAGTAGATGCTAGAGCTTTTGTAAAGGCTACAAAAAGAGCGAAGACGTCGAGGAACCAGAAGGAAGCCGCCTAAGAACACCTGAAGCGACATCCAACTCCTCCACGATGGGAAAGAGCGACAAGAAGACCAGCAAGGAGAAGAAGAACCCTGTTCCAGCCACTTCCTCCGAGCCAGGGAATGCGGCTGCCTCAACCCCCACCTCTACCCCGGCCGCACCAGCTGACCAGGACCAGCCAAGCCAGACCAGCCTGCAGACTGGCTCCCAGCTTTGGAGCCTTGGATGAAGCAGACGGTCGTGCTGCAGCTGGAGCCACGAATAAACAGAAAGAGATCACTTGGATGGCCTTCCAGAGGTGTCTTTTGACTAGGACCTTCCTTAGGGCCAGAGATTTGTCTAGAGTGGAGGTATGCCCAAGAGTGGGATGTGGTGGTTTGGAGACGGTTGAGCATGCACTTTTTGATTGTTTATTTGTTCATGGGGTTAGAAGGAAGTTGGCTCCTATAGTGGACGTTATTCTTGGTGTTAAGGATATGGACTTTGTGTGCTGTTTTTTGGGTTGGTGGAGGGAAGTATGGATAGGTAAAGGAAGGTGTGGATTTTTATGGCCATTCTGAGGGAGGTGTTATAGGATGTGAGGTGTTGGGAGGTGAGAGGAAGGTGGGCTGCATCTGAGGAAGACTGTGTTAATTTATGCCTGGCTAAATTGTATGTGGTGTTGCTGGTGGATAGGAGGAGGATGGGTGTGGAGGATGCGGATGAGTTTTGGAGGTGGGGAAGGTGGAAGGGTGGGGGTGGAGGCAGGTGAGGGATGGTTTTACTTACCTGTGTTATTTTTTATGTGTGTTTTTTAAGAAGAAAAAGAGTTAATAAGAAAAATTGACTTACCTGTATGATGATTGAAGCGCAGTACTAGAAAGAATCGCTGGTGGGTTCTTGATGGATGAGTATTGTACGCCGCAATCTGAAGGATAAAAAGAAAAAAAATCTGTTCTTATCAGTTTCCAGGAGGTGGCGCTTGCTTCTGTCCCTGATCCATGGCAAGATGGAGATGGGATTGCGGTTGCTATGCAAAGCCTGCTGGAGTAAAGGTGACCTGGAGCAGTTTGTAGCCAAAAGGGAAGCCTTCTGATGGGGATGGAGAACCACGGGGTCTGATCCGGAGGGTCGGGACCCTGGCCTTCTGGCCTGGATTGAGGCAGCTCTAGCTCCGGCCAGTTATTAAGAAGAGAACGCTGGCTCCCCTTTCTCCCACCGGGGAGCGGCCAGTATTTCCCAAATGTAATTAGGTAGGTGGGACGGAACGATGGTGAGGCCTGATGGTAAAGGGCTCTCACCAAGCTTCCAGAACTCTATGCCTTCCTGCCTGGGGTGGGGGCTGCTGCGGTCTGGGCCGGTGGCCAGGGTTGGTCTTAAAAGCCTATAGAGTATGTGCCCCTGGATCGACTGGAACAACTATTTCACTCAAGCATCAACACTGAGGGACAGATTCATAGAAAAGGGGTACGAGCCAACATCGTTAACCTCAGAAATAAATAGAGTGGCTGCAATTGATAGAAGTTTTTTGCTGACACCAAAACCTCCTCGTGAACAAGAAAGCTCCTTTAAATGCTCTATGCTCACCACTTCTTCGGTCCAACACAGAGAAATCAAAAACATCATTTACAGACATTGGGATATACTTAGGAATGAACGTGTTTTAAAGGAAATACCCCCAGAACAACCTAAGGTCATCTTTAGAGGTGTACCTTCTTTGCAGGGAAAAATTGCACCTAATATCATAAATCCCCCCATACGACCTTGTTTTTTTCACAACTTAGTGGGTTATTTTCCCTGCAAAAAATGCACTGTATGTCAATACAATTCCTGTGGTAGACATAAAAACCTTGAGTTTAAATCGAACACTACAAACTGTACATATCCCATTAAAACATTCTGCACTTGTGCTACCACACATGTCGTTTATCTGATTACCTGCCCCTGTGGGAAGCAGTATGTGGGCCGTACAATTCGAGCTTTCTCTGTTAGAGTCAGCGAGCATATCGCTAAAATAAAAAGTGGTGACATCAAACATAATGTGCCTCGACATTTCTTGTCATAGATAAATATACACCTCCTTGGAGGGGAGGAGCTAAGACAAGGGGAGTCTCTCGTTTGGAGAATTATTGGATCCACCAATTGCAGACCTACTCCCCTTTTGGGTTGAACATAGAATGGGACATCAATGCTTTTATCAACCAAGCATGATGTCTTTTCTCTATTTCTGGTACTTTAGTGTCCAGTTGGTACCTATTAGAATATCTTTTATGAGATTTTTTTTTTTTTATAAGTATTTTAAAATGTTTTTATGAGGGTATTTTTATTAAATTCTTATAACATATATTTTAGATTTCTTATTTGAATATATACTGGTTTGGTCCCTATCACAAATATCAGCTCAATCCAACCAATAACGTGTCCTTTCTGAGGGGTGCCATCATTTGTCACACCTTAGTATCATATATTTTTTATGTATATTACATAATTTTTCTTTATTTATTTATTTTCTACCCCAACATGGAATCTCAGGATTCGAACCTGCAACCCTTTTGCTGCTGGGTGGGAGTGCTGGCTACTACACCACTGCCCATGTTCAGGCTAGAGCAATGTTTGGATGTATTATATTGTTTTTAATTTTAACTGCCAGAAGGGTGATACCTTGTGACTTAGTGTATTAATATACATGTCCTTATGACAAACTGTGCCATGTTGTAGGTTATATACACCGGACATTGTGCCATTTTAAGCCACATCTGCCCCCGAAAATAGCGGTGCCATGTTTTTGGCTGTTTAAACCAGTCACTGTTCCACATGATGTCACATCCTCTTTCACATGTTAAAATGAGGCTTGGAACTCTTGTCTGGGCGCCATTTTGGCAGAACCAGGAAGTAATCCTCCTCTACATATGAAAACGAGGCTTGGAATGCAAGCCCGGGCGCCATTTTGGAGGAACCAGGAAGTAATCTCCATAATTTGCACTTTCAATCAGACGGAGCTGCCACTTGTTATGGGGGTAACCAGTACCTATAAATACTCAGCCAGTACAGTGGTCCAGCACCCCAGATGATGACTTCTAAGTCGAAACGCGTCGGAAGGATATGCTGAGACCACTGTCTTCTTTTATACAAGCGCTTGATTTTACTGATAAACACGTGAGTGTATTTCCTTTGCTTTTTATGTATTAAAATTTCCATACGGAGTTACACTATATGCCTTCCTCTTTCTTTTAATGATGGGGCTGACTGCCTATATCTACTGAGTCCATCCATACCTTACACTTGTTCGGAGGTCCATCTGGAGGTCATATCTGGATAGAGCATCCGATCCCCTTGGTATATTATACCACAAAGCTTGATTGACTCACTAGGTGTACACCTATTTGAGTTCAATCCCTCTGGTAAGCAGCTTCTGGTGTCTTTGGTGGTGGACCTACTATTAACTGTTATTACATCATACATATTTGAAGTTAAAGACTGTCACTATATTATATCCACATGTGGTTGAGGATTATCATCATTCATGACTGAAGCTTGTCACTGACTTTTTTCTTTTTTGGACATCACACGTCCAAGTTCCTCTGTTTATAGACATCACATGTCATAATAGAGGACTGCTTGGAGTATTTTTGAGCACATAATTTATCATTCACGTTTTCTGTACTCATATTATTTGTTATGGTTTATATGATCACATAAGCGCTGCACATTTCACCCAATTTGTCATTTTTGCAACTTTATCTACTGCTGTGCTGGCTGCTTTAGTTTTTTTTTTTTTTTTGAGACAGCGTGGTATATATTTGTTTATAAGAGACATAATGTGTCTGCAGGATTTCCCTCAGCAGGGAACTTATGATGTTACTTTTGGCTCTTCCGAGGTATGCTGGAGGATCTTTGAAGAAGCAAAGGTAAAGAAAAGTGAAATCTTGGAGCTGATTGAAGTTCAACCTCTTTTCATGCAGGAGGAGAAGGTGATTACGGTCCATCTTTATAATCCCTTCGCAGATCCAGCTTTAGTGTGGGCTTTTTTGAAAACTTACTGTGAAGACCTAGAGGGAGGAGAAAAAGTGTTAAATAAGTTTGGTATTTGGTCAGGAAAGTATAGGTTTTTTGGGCGTTTTAGGAAAGATGAGGGATGTATAGGTGGAGTGAGGAGACCCCCGGCTGTCTTTACTATTGGAGGGGAGAGGGGATTCCTTTTCTATCCTGGACAGCCAAAATACTGTCGTAGATGTTTCAAATATGGGCATGTAAGTGCTGACTGTGATGAGGGAGTAGTGTGTCGCTTTTGTAATATGGCTGGACATGCTGCAAGTGACTGTACTGAATCCAGAGTGTGCGATATTTGTAAAAGAGAAGGCCATTTTGCGAGACAGTGCGAGAAATATCGCGAAGCAAAAGAAACATTTGCGGATATAGTGACAAGTAACAGGATTGAACGAAGACTCAACGCTAAATGGAAGTATTGGCCAAGGTGTGATGGTGGTGTGGGGAGAGGGACTGGGGGGGACCCACGGAAGTAAATAATGATGCGGCCTCGTCTGGTGTACCTCGACCAGCCATGGCTGATGAGGCTGAGCCTGGAGATGATGGTGCTCCAGTTGATGGTGTAGGTAGTGCTTCAGGTTCTGCTGTTGGAGCGGAGGCTGGAGTAGCCTGCCCTGAGACTGGGGATCCATCTCTAGGTGTGGAAGAAAGGGCGGTCCCTGGAGAAGAAGAGGAGGAATTTATGCAGCAGGATGACCTATCAGATGAAGCTGAAGTGGCAAGTGGGGCAGAAACCTCTGTATAAGGGCGGAGTGTGTGTTGATTGGAGACTTGTCGGACAGTGAAGAGGAGATAAATGAAGCAGAAGAGGAAGAAGAGTTGGAGTGTGGACAGCGTTTTGTATCTCTGACAGTGGAGGGGGAGGAGTTGTCTGGTAAAAGAGCCAGAATTGAAGAAAGGGGTTCTGAGAGTGAGGGGTCACTTCAGATTGCCCTATCTGGGGACTCTGAGTTAGAGTCCGCCAGTTCTCCAGGTCCTAAGAGATGGCAGAAGGGAAGTAAGCAGGGAAGAGAGAGCAAGAGTATGGAATGACCCTTCTAAAAAGATTTATTATGGCTAGGAAAATCTTTTTCTCCTTTTTAATGGCTTTAACCATCTGCTCTATGAATGTGAGGAGTGTGCGGTCTGGTTGGCGACGGGCTGCGGTGTTTGACAGCCTGTCAGAATGTAAGGCAGACATTTTGTGCCTGCAGGAATGTGGAGTGGAGAGAGTTCCAGATTCTCGTGAATGGAGACATGGGGGGAGTGCATAGTCTTTGGCTTGTATAACAAAATGTGAAGGTGTGGGAGTGCTTTTAAAAAATCCACAGGTTGTGATGGTAGCACAAGAGGTGATTGTGCCGGGAAGACTGTTGCTGGTTGTGCTAGAGTATGCAGGATGTAGATTTAGACTTAATTGCTACGCTCCTGCAGATAAGTGAGAAAAAAATGAATTTCTTAGTACCTTGAAGCTACACTTACCTGGAAGGACTCCGACGATCATAGCAGGAGATTTTAATTGTATTAGAAATACGAGTGATGTGCCAGGAGGGGGGGCGTGACCGGATGCGGATGCGGTTGTGAGCGGAGGAATGTGAGCTCCCTCCCCAATCCGCCCTTTGCTGCTACCCCCAGCTATTTCCAGCGAGGCGACCCAGCGCCATGTAGTGGATACCCTTTTTTTTCTTTGGCTTACCATATCTTCTGCTCCTCCGCACAAAGCCTCTCATATAATCTACTGTCTGCCGGGACCCTGGAGGTGAGTGAGCCGGTATCATATCGAGGAGGGCGTGAAGCGGACCGGCGCTGGAAGGGGCTGGATGCCTGATCCTGAGTGACGGCGCTCCAGGATACACGCGCCGGCGGGTTGCCTGGTAATGGCCCTGCACTCTCGCGAGAAAGTCTACGGGAGGAATCGCCGACGGCAGCATCTGGGCTAACTAGACGCCTCGAGTGACGGACGCTCTGAGAAGGCTCCAGGCACCAGGTTCAGTGAGTAACTCATTGTGGGTGGCCCGGCTTAATCCGCCGGACAGCTACACTACACCGCTAGGTAGATGCAGTGGTGTGACAGGTAATGTGAATGCCTTTCCCTTCGCCCTCTTTACTTTATGCTGTATGGTACTCTATGCTGTATGGTAGTGTATAGAGGAAAGCCTTGGACATTCCCAGTGCAATTGGAGGAGAGAGGGTAACCGAGGAGCAGTGACGTCCTGATCTGTTAAAGACTGGCTCTTTCTTAATATCAAGAATTCCAGCTGTATCTTTTTAGGAGGAATGTCGCGTCTAGGGATTACTTTTTGTTATCCCTTCAATAGCTCTCATATTATCTCTGTATCACTTCCGCATTATCGTTACTGCTGTAATATGACTAGGAAAAAGGGGGAGGAACAGGCTCAACACACTCAGGAAGGCTCGGTGGCCCAAGCTACCCGTTCACTTAAAGAAAAGGGGAGTCAGGTGTCATCCGCAATGGCAGCAGCAGCCAAATTAGAAAAGTACGCGCACACCCCCCAGCACTCCCCAGCTAAAGGCAACCTGGTACCCCAAGAAAAAACACAGACGGGAGGTATGGGTGACAGGAAAAGCATAGGAAAAACCTTATCCACACCATTGATTCCTGCTAAAGGGGCGAATAAAAAAAGTCCTGAAAAGGGCCCATTGGAAAAGGCGCCAAAGGATACTCTTGCTTCTAATGAATTAGGCAAGCCTGAGCCCACGTTAAAAGAGGTGTTGAATGCAGTAAACTCCTGTAGGGGCTCATTGACTAGCCTAAGTGATGAACTAAGGGGCCTTAAAGAAGAGCTACGCTTCATGAGCCAGGAACTACAAAAAGCCGCGGACAGGGCCTCAATACTGGAGGAGAGATTAAGCCAGGCTGAGGGTGTTCTGCATACAATGCAACATGAATTTAAAATAATGCAAACCCAGTTGCATATCTACAAGTCTAAAATGGACGAAATGGAGAATAGATCACGGAGACAAAATGTGAGGGTACTGGGTCTTCCAGAGAAAAGTGAGGGTTCCCACCCCAAAGAATTTATGGAAAGATGGTTGAGGGAGGTCTTTGAAGCCGAGACATTTTCACCCTTTTTCTCTATTGAAAGGGCGCACAGAGTGTCTACCAGGGTAGCTTCACCGAGTACCCGCCCTAGACCTATGATTATGAAATTATTTAATGATAGGGATAAGGTTACACTAATGCAGAAGTCCAGAGAGAAGGGGGACATCTTCTATAATGGAGCCCGAGTTGCATTATACCCAGACTATTCCCCGGAGTTACAGAAGAAGAGGGCGGGCTTTGTAGAAATAAAGCGTAGTCTGCGGACCTTAAAAATACCATATGCGCTATTGTACCCAGCGCGATTGCGCATTGAAGCTCTTGGGTCGATCCAATTTTTTGACACTGTAGAAAAGGCCACAAAGTGGCTTGATGAGAATAAGAGGAACTTTTAGAGTTTGAACACATTGAATGAAAAATAGTGTTAACTTTTTGTAGTTGGGGTTTTTTTTTTTTTTTTTGCAGAAAGGGTTGAAGGGGGAGGGGCGGGTTGATGGAAGTGGGAAATGAAAGTTGGTAAGGAGGGGTGTGTTGTGGATGTCTCTTATTTGAGAACACTGAGGTATAAAGCTCGGGTGGGGGTTGTGGGAGGGAAGGAAGGAAGGGGGGGAGTATACCTGGATAGGGGGAGGGAATGTCGGTTTGAATGTAGATTTGGGGTCAGTATGGTCACAAAGCATGTCCCCAGGGCGTACCAAGATAGGTTTGGGGGGAGGAGGGGCGGAGCACACGAGGGCAAGGGAGCACAGGGGGTTAAAATAATTTTTAAAAAGTTCACATTGCACTGGACCAAAAGTTGGGGAGTGAAAAGATTAAAAGGATTTATAGTACGTTGAGATGCACATATATAGCTTGGAAACACAAAGCAATGGAATTAGAGGAGGAAATTAGTGAAATAGGAAAGAGCGCACAAAAAGATAGACACTTTAGAGAGGGTGAATATGGCGGAGGGGCTAGGAACACCTTTAGTTATTTAGACCAGGCTTGTTTTCTTTGCTTTCCTTTTTTTTTTTCTTTTTCTTTGTTCTTTTTTAGTTTCCTGACGGCAGGGGCGGTATTTCCTTTAAATGTCATCTAGTTCATGGAGCGTTAGGGGTATGGGTGATCCTATTAAGAGAGCTATGGTATTTGCCGAGTTGGAGTCTCATGGCTCGGGCTTGATGTGCCTCCAGGAGACCCACCTGACCAATGAGACCATATCATTAACTAGAAATAGGAAATTTCAGGCTCAGTTCCATTCAGTATACTCGTCTTACTCAAGGGGGGTTAGCATATTGGTCAAAAAAGGTATGACTTTTTTTGTAGAGATGTTAAGATTGATACATTGGGCTGCTATGTGTTTTTATATTGCCTCATAGAGGGCTACCCATTCATCATAGCCAACCTGTATATTCCTCCACCTTTCAAGCTGGAAATCCTATATCAATTATTGAAGTATGTGGAGGATAAAGCTGATGTCCCGACTATAATAGTGGGTGACTTCAACATGGTCCTCGATGGTTGCCTGGATAGGTTTCCACCTAGGCCCAGGTTGACAGGAGTGTCTGGGAGGCAGCTAGCCCAGTTCCCGGAGGAGAGCCCGAAACCCAGGGGCTTGGCGGTACTCTTGTCTTTTGGAGTTGCACCACACACTTTCTAGGATTGATTTAGAGATTGGTAATGGGGTGGTGCAGTCCCCTGTGGCCAAGACAGAATACCAGCAGAGGGGGATCTCAGACCACTCACCTCTAACGCTGAAGATAAAGTTACACAATAGATACATCCATAGGGCTTGGACGCTAAATCCAGCCTGGCTGGAGATTATGGGTGGAACAGAAGATATCTTTGGAAAATTAGAGGAGTTCATTGGAAATAATCAGGGTACAGCGTCGGAGGGGGTGGTCTGGGATTCCCTAAAAGCATTTCTTAGGGGGGTGCTTATACAGAGGTAGCGTGGGCCAAGAAACAATCAAAAGCGAAGAGCGAGCAGATTAGAGATGAGGTGTCAAAATTGGAGAGGCAGTATGTTGAGGACCCAAACCCGGAAAATCAGGCGCTATGGTTAAAAAAGCAACAGGAGTACAGGATGGACACAATTAGAAAGGCCGAGAATAAGAGACTGTTCCAGAAGCAGAAGTACTTTGGAGTTGGGGAAAGAGTGGGCCGAACGTTGGCACTGTTAGTCATCACCAACTCTTCCTCCTCATCATTGCCTATGATTAGGACTCCTAATGGAGAAAATTCATTTGACCCCCAGAAAGTCAAGGAAGCATTTTTTAATTACTATAAGGATTTATATACAGTAAGTCACAGGGTAGACTAGAACAAAAGGTAGCGGAAAGCTTCCTGGAGAACGCTTATCTGCCGACTCTCCCTGATACAGATAGGGCTGGTCTGGAATCCCCTATAACTCTTGAAGAACTAAAGCAAGCAGTAGCAGATATGCCTAATCAAAAATCTCCAGGCCCGGATGGACTGCCTTTGAAAGTCTATAAGCACTTCGGAGCGGTACTGCTCCCATTTCTTTTGAAAACATTGAATTGGGCAATTACAGAAGGAAGGCTGCCCTCCTCGATGTTAGAGGCCAATATAATACTGATACCGAAAGAGGGGAAAGACCACCTTGATGTATCTTCATATAGGCCAATTTCACTGCTCTGCTCTGACATCAAAATTCTGGCTAAAATAATGACAACTAGGCTAAATAAATGTATCCCGGGCTTGGTGCATCCGGACCAGTCGGGATTTATCCTGAATAGGTCTGTTAGCGTAAACATCAGACGGACGTACCTGTGTCTTCAATCTCCAGCAGGGGGAAACGCCTCTAGGGTGATATTGTCCTTGGATATCGCCAAGGCATTCGACAGTATGGAATGGGATTACCTATGGTGGGTACTGGAGAGATTTGGGTTCGGCCCCACGTTTATAAGATGGGTGAAAATTCTATACTCCCACCGAAGAGCTAGATTAAAGATAAATAACGAATTTTCTGAATGGATGCCTCTTGAGAGGGACAAGACAGGGGTGCCCATTGTCACCCCTGTTGTTTGCCCTGGCTATGGAGCCGCTAGCGGAAGTGGTTAGAACAGCGACTGGAGTGCAGGGGTTTAAGAGAAGTAACGGGGAAGATAAGATAGTGCTATTTGCAGATGATGTGCTATTATTCTTGGGCGACACTGGACCATCATTAGAAAAAGTGATTCAGCTGGTGGAAAGGTTTGGGAACTTATCGGAACTTGTAGTGAATTGGGGCAAGTCCACGCTCCTACCCATAGACTCAACTGGTAGTGCCCCGATTGGTTGTATGTCTCGGCTAAAGGTGACCGAGAAAATGAGGTATTTGGAAATAACGGTATCCGGTGACCCCCCCATCAATACATCGAAGATAACCTAGTCCCTCTGCTGGAAAAATTTAAAAGAAAAAGTGACATCTGGGGAAAACTCCCCCTATCTATGGCAGGTAGAACCAACCTAGTCAAAATTATATGGTTGCTGCAACTTTTGTACGTACTCCATAACTCCCCGGTCTGGATTGGGAAGAAATGGTTATTAAAAATAAACACCTTGTTTAGAGAACTAATCTGGAGGAAAGGGCAGGCAAGGATCAGCTTGCAGACATTACAGCGTCCTACCAGGGAGGGGGGACTGGCAGTGCCCCAACCATACAACTACTTCCTGGCTGCCCAGTTGCAGCATATAGGGGGATGTGAGACTCGGGGTTGAAAAGATACTAGCGGAGAAATTATGCTACAGAATAGCTCACACAAGTCTCTGACAGAGGCTTTGGAGGCCGGGTCACTGCAGGACGGGCCTCCAACAAATAGATTAGTAAACAAAGTTTGGCAGCAGACTAAACGGATTATGGGCTACAGAGGGTTCAATGAGTTTTCACCCATATGGCAAAATAAATTTCTGCAGGAGTTGATGACCTTGAAAAAAATGAAAAAAATAGGATTTGGGAACTCAATGGAATTAGTAAGCTAGCTCAGCTATATGGAAACAATAAAACGCTAAAATCTTTTACCGAGCTTAGGACTGAATATGGAATCCCCAAAAAAAGTTCTATTATTACCTACAGGTTAGGGAAGCCTTGGATAGCCAATTCAAGAATTGCCCGCCTGTGTGGTGTAAGGTTCCTCTCCTTGAAAGCATTGTCAGAACAAACAGCACCAAGGGTCTGATAGCAAAGGCATATGGGCAACAGGTTGAAAAGCTACTTGCCCACAGTCGTCTATGGGAGTCAGAGCAAGATGGGAGGCAGATGTGGGGGAGATTGCGGATCACCAGTGGACGAAGATTTTGGAGTATTGCCCGTTGGTGTCTGTTTCTCCATCACAGCAGGCCTCGCACCTCCTTCTGCTACATAGAGCCTACTATACCCCAAAAAGACTTCATAAATTTGGTAATGGGTTAGATGATAAATGCCCTAGGTGCCTGGACACAGGTGATCTTATTCATATGATGTGGAGATGCCCAAAACTAGCAAGGTATTGGAGAGAGATAATAAAGACCATAGAAACTAGGTGGGAAATCAAACTAGCTTTGGAGGCCAGGGTATGTATTCTTGGCCTGATAAGCGAGAATATAGGGTGTACTAGTACTAATATTGCCATGCGGAGGTGCCTCTACCAGGCAAGGAAGCTGATAGCCCAGTCCTGGCTTTCTACTATACCCCCAACTCCGGAAGACTGGGTTGAAGCGATGAACAAGTTGGTGTGGATAGAAAAGACAACATATATTAGAAGGGGAAGCTATGGTAAATTCGTAAAGATATGGAGCCCATGGTTAGACTAGCTGGGTGCCTCCCCTTGAAAGTTGGAGGAAAGTAGATGATAAACTATACAGATTTGAACATGGGAACATATTGGAATGGGGGTGGGTGGAAATAGATCAGGGAAAATACTAGTGGATTGAAAACACTCCCGGGTACTTCTATCATTTGGGGGAGGAGGGGGGAGGGTAATTCTGGGTGGGCCAAGGGTGGGAGGGGGTGGGTAGACGTAGTATAGGGGTGGGGAGGGTTGGGGAACCAAGGGGAGGGGGAAAGGGGTGAAAAATTAATGCAACTGGGATTCGTATTCAGTCACGGCGGTGCTTACTAGTTAATAATTTAAACATTATATGTAAAATTGTACGTTTTTGGTATGTGTGTTTTATATTAAAATTGACTACGAAAAAATATAAAATTAGAAAAGGTAAAACATATACCACAATGAGGTGAATTGGTGAAGGCGACAGTTAATGAACGTTAATCTGATTCTGCCCTCTAGTGGTGTTCGCTGATGTGGATAAAAAAAAGAAAAAAAAAAAAAAGAAATGCGAGTGACAGAAAGGGTGCTGGAGAGGAAGGTAGGCTGGATTCTTCATCCAGGTTATTAAATGAAATAGTAGACGATTTTAGGCTAAAGGATGTGGCAGTGGAAAGGGAGGGGAGTGATACCTCTCATACATACCTTTCTGACCGTGGTATAGTCAGCTCAAGGATCGATTTTCTTTTTCTATCCGAGTTTGTTGAAGTGAAGAGTTATAGTACTAGGCCTTTTGTATTTTCTGACCATAAAATGGTTTCTGGTACTTTTGTGTTGGAGGAGGGGGTTGCTTTCGGGAGAGGGTTGTGGAAACTTAATACCATGTTTCTGGAGGAGGAGGAGGAGGTGTGTGACAGGTTTGGGATTTTTTTTGCACGTTTGGTGAGAAGGAAAAAGGGTTTTGGAGGAATATTACAGTGGTGGGATTGGGCCAAAATACAGATAAGTGGTTTCTTTATGAAAATAGGAGTGGAAAAAGCAAGGCGAAGGAGAGAGAGAGAAATAGCCTTAGTGGAGAGATTGCACTTGCTACTAAAGTTCAAAAAAATGGGGGTGGAGGTGGAAGATGAGTTGGAGAAGGTCCAGGAGGAGAGGAGTCATTTTATACAAGAAAAAGGAAAACGAATTATCTTCAGTGCAAAGGTGCAAGAAATGGAGGAAGGAGAACAGTGCTCCAGGTTCTTTTTTAAAAAAGCTATGGGGGCGAAGAAAGTGATAAAGAGTGTGCTCGCAGGAAATGGGGAAGTGAGTGGGGAGGAAGTGGTGGAAGAGGTGAGGCTTTTTTATGAGAAATTGTATGAGGAACAATCAGGAACCATTAAAGCAGAAATTATGGAGTATTGTGAGGTCCTGAGAGGGAGTTTGGGAAGTGAGGAAGCGGAAACCCTGTTAATTGTTGTCACGGAAGAGGAGGTGGAGGGGAACTTGAAAAGGGTGCCAAAAAATAAAACTCCGGGGAAAGATGGTCTCCCTGCAGAGTTTTATGTTAGGTTCTGGCAATATTAAAGCATCATTTGGTGGAGGTGGTAAGATACTGTGTGGAGATTGGGAACTTGTCGTCATCAATGAAGGAGGGGGTGGTTACCTTGTTGTACAAAAAAGGAGAGGATCGTGACTTAAGGAACTGGCGACCAAAAACTCTACTGAATGTAGACTATAAAATAATATCCAAGCTGTTGGCAAGTCGACTTAGCCTGGTTGTTGGAGGTCTGGTGGGAGAGTGGCAGACATGTGCAGTCCCTGGGAGAAGGATCACAGATAATTTGGCATTACTGAGGGATTTGATTTGTTATGCCCAGTCTAATAACTTTCCATTGGCTGTAGCGGGGATAGATATTGAAAAGGCCTATGACAGGGTGGCTCATCCCTACCTATTTGGGGTCTTGATGCAGATGGGCTTCCCGGATAAGTTCCTGGTGGCCCTTAAAGGATTATATGCCGGCATGACTAGCCAGGTGCTGGTTAATGGTAAAGTGTCTGAGCCCTTTGGAGTGAATTCTGGAGTGAGACAGGGGTGCCCCCTGTCACCCGTTATTTTTATTTGTGTTATGGAGCCCCTTTTGCGGCATGTGCAGAAGGATAAAAGTTTTCAGGGTTTTTTTATTCCAGGGGGGGATGGTGCAAGAGTAAAGTCCATGTGCTACATGGATGACGTTACCTTCCTTTGTTCCTCTTCAGTGGATCTGAAAAGAGTAGAACTGCAATTAACTCTGTTCGGGAGCATGTCTGGCCTACAGGTCAATTGGAGCAAAAGTCAAGTGTGTATGTTGAGCAGGACCTGTAGTACAACACAAGCTCGCTTAAGAACTTCAGAAACAATTGAGATCTTGGGGGTTCAGTATCAGAGGGATACAATGAATCAGTGCAACGCTCAAAGGGTGGCAGGGTGGAGGTTGAGACGCTTGACTTTCTCTGGGAACGTGTTGGTAATAAAGGCAGTGATATTACCCCTTCTTTTGTATACCAGTTTAATTTTTCCGTAAGTATAAAAATTATTCAGAAGATTACTAGGCTCCTTTTTGTTTTCTTTTGGGGAGCAAAAATGGAGAGGGTGTCCCGCATCATTGTGATGAAAGAAGTGAAGCTTGGAGGGTACAACTTCCCAGATGTTCAGAAATTTATTGGGATCCAGTTATGAATAAGTCACTTTAAGATCTTTTCTGCTAATGGGAATGCTGCTAAACTGATGAGATATCTTGCTGGATGGCCTTTGCTTAAATGGGGGTGGTGTGAAAAAGATATCAGAAGACCTATGGCTCTGGTACCTTCACCTGTATACTTACGATTGCAACAGTTCTTTTCGCAAAATAAATTGAGTGAGTTGGTAGTTGGTGCAACATCTAAAGTAAATCTTGTAAAGTGGATGAGGAGGGAGGAGGTGGTAACCAATATTATGGGGTTGAGATCCGCTTCGGCTGAGAAATGTTGGGGGAGCTTTTTGATAAAAGGAGTAACCAACAGACAAAAAGAGGTTTCCTGGACGGCTTTGCAGGGCTGTTTGCTTACAAAGTCATTTTTGAAAGCAAGGGATCTGGTCAGGAACGATAAATGCCCAAGGGAAGGATGTGGAGGGGTGGAAACTGCAGCCCATGTCTTTTGGGAATGTGAGTTTGCAAAAAAAGTGTGCAGAAGAGTGGAGGGTTTTGTGAGTGGTGTGGTGGAGGTAGAAAATATGAGTTTTGTGGCGTGGTTTTTTGGTTTGGTGGGAGGAGGGTTGAAACGGTGACAAAAGGCCTGGATTTTTTTTGCTATCCTTAAAGAAGTATTGTGGGATGCTAGGTGTTGGCATTGGAAGAAGAATTATGACATCTCAGAAAAAGACTGTATAAATCCTATGTTTGGCCAAATTATATGTTGTGCTGTTGTTTGATAGAAGGTGGATGGGGGTGGAGGATGCAAATTTGTATTGGAAGTATGAAAAGTGGAGGAAAGCGTTTAGTGGGGGGTAGGATTTTTTTACTTACCGTTTTTACTTACCTTTTATGAAAAAATGATGTCCAGATGATGCAAGGAACGCTGCTCAGTGAAGGTAGCGTGAGTTCTTGCTGAGGTAGTGATTTAGTCTGATGGAAAAAAGAAAAAAAATAGACTTTAGCCCTTAGGGCTGACTTCACAGCTAGGATGTTGAGAACCACTTGCATCTATCCAAGCCAATTGGTCCTTGTGGGGTACCCTCTGCTTGGCCTGGTAGGATCATTGATTAAATTCAGCTTCACCTACTTGCTGCTATTGGGTTAGAGGCTTAGCCCCCACAGGGAACGAGATTGCGGTCTTTCCTCCTCCCCCCACTCCGCATTACTACCTCTGGGCAGTAGATGCTAGAGCCTTTGTAAAGGCTATGAAAAGAGCGAAGACGTCAAGGAACCAGAAGGAAGCCGCCTAAGAACATCTGAAGCGACATCCAACTCCTTGACGATGGGGAAGAGCGACAAGAAGACCAGCAAGGAGAAGAAGAACCCTATTGCAGCCACTTCCTCCTAGCCCGGGAATGCTGCTGCCTCAACCCCCGCCTCTACCCCGGCCGGCATCAGCCGACCAGAACCAGCCAAGCCAGACTTGCCTGCAGACGGGCTCCCAGCATTGGAGCCTTGGATGAAGCAGACGGTCATGCTGCAGCTGAAGGAGGTGGACGTAAGAGTCCCGGACATGACCCCGGAGATCTTCGGAAAGAAGATGATTCTGGAACAGGGGTTCAGCAAAGCAGAGATGCTTTCTGTGCAGGCCTTCACAAGAGGTATATTCTTTATAACTTTTGTTTCATTTCAGGTCTGCAGAAGATACTGGGAGATGGTGAAGACCAGTGGCCCTGAATCCCCTTTCAGGAAGTTCACTGCGAACTGCCCCATAACACGGGACAAAAGCGGGTGACAGTGGCCATGAGGAACCCCCATACCAGTGGAAAGGACATAGCCACCTACCTCCAGAGGTTCTGCACCGTGGTGAAGGACCCGATCCAAATCTTCGATGCCAACGGCTTCTGGATAGGTAAGTGGTCTGTGCTCTGCAAACTGAGGAAAGACCCTTCGGGGAACATCCAGCACCTGCAGCCTTTCTTCTCCCTGGGATCATCCGCAGGAATCCTTTTCTACCCCGGCATACCCTACAACTGTAACAAGTGTGGGCAGCCGGGACACATAGGTAAGGATTGTACAGAGCTTGCTTGCAGGTTCTGTAGGGTTACAGGCCACGAGACCAAGGGCTGTCTGAGGTCCAAAGCCTGCAACCTTTGCGGATTGGCAGAGCATGTCTTCAGACACTGCGCCCAGAGGACCCGGACCTACACTGGAACCCTGATCCAGGGTAAGCCATCCGGGAGGAAGCTGCCAGAAAAACCAAAGAAACCTCGTGCCCCTGCCCCGCCCCCTGCCTCCAGCACACCCCCACCGACCCCCTCTGTGCCAGAGGAACCACTCCACCCCCTCCCCCCCGAACCTGTCCTCCCTGGAGGACTTCCCCACCCTTCCACCTCCCTCCACCCCCACCAGTTGCCCAAAAGGAAGCCGGAAACGGAAGCCAGAGAGCCCAACAGCTGAGGAACCTGCCACCTCCACCAAATGGCCCAATGGGGTCCAACGCGACAGCGATGGACCAGAGCAAGTAGTGGAGGACCTGCAAGAGAGGAGGAGGAGATCATGGTCGACCCCAAGCAAGACCTCCCCCCCAACATCCACATCAGCCAGCAGATGGAGTCTGTCCTTGAGGAGCTGGGCCTAGCCCAGAACACAGGACAGGCAGAAGACGCAAAGGAAGAGCCACCCCCCCTCCGGGGAGGTAAGTTCGGACCCTTGTTAACTAGACCCTCATACCTTTTTTCATTATGGCTGAAATCTCAATCTTTTCCATTAATGTGAGGAGTATCAAGGATACATCTAAAAGGCAAGCGGTCCTGACTAGGGATGAGCTTCGTGTTCGAGTCGAACCCATGTTCGACTCGAACATCGGCTGTTCGACCGTCCGTCGAATTGCGAACGATATGGGCCGTTCGCGCCAAATTCGTGTGGCGCGTCACGGCCCATAATTCACTGCGGCATCGCAGTGCATTGCTGGCTGATGATTGGCCAAGCATGCACTATGACCCGCATGCTTGGCCAATCACAGCGCCGCCTGAACAGAGAGCCGTAATTGGCCAAAGCCAAGGAGGCTTTGGCCAATTATGGCTCAGGGGATTTAGTACACGCCCCACACTATATAAGGCCGCCTGCACGGCGGCCCTGTGTAGTGTGTGTTCCGGCGTTGAAAGAGATAGACAGAGAGACAGTGTTTGATTTGAGTTAGATAGATTAGGCAGAACAGTCAGTCAGTTAGCTGCACTTACAGTGTATTGTGTATATATATGCATCCCAGGTGTTGCATATATATATATACACTGTATTCAGTTTAGCTAGATCCGTTCCTGTTATCTTCTATCTAGACTATTTACATTCAGTGCAGTGTGTCCTGCTCACAGTGTTCAGCTAGATCCGTTCCTGCTATTTACATTCAGTACAGTGCTTCCTGCTCACAGTGTTCAGCTAGATCCGTTCCTGCTATTTACATTCAGTGCAGTGCGTGCTGCTCACAGTGTTCAGCTAGATCCGTTCCTGCTATTTACATTCAGTGCAGTGCGTGCTGCTCACAGTGTTCAGCTAGATCCGTTCCTGCTATTTACATTCAGTGCAGTGCGTCCTGCTCACAGTGTTCAGCTAGATCCGTTCCTGCTATTTACATTCAGTGCAGTGCGTCCTGCTCACAGTGTTCAGCTAGATCCGTTCCTGCTATTTACATTCAGTGCAGTGCGTGCTGCTCACAGTGTTCAGCTAGATCCGTTCCTGCTATTTACATTCAGTGCAGTGCGTCCTGCTCACAGTGTTCAGCTAGATCCGTTCCTGTTATCTTCCTACTGACAGGCAGGCTTGTCTGGTTACAGTATATAAAGCTACCTGAAGAAAATTACAGGTGTTCTTTTTGATCCTATTAGTACCACGGTCAGGCAGCTAGACTATTTACATTTAGTACAGTGTGTCCTGCTCACAGTGTTCAGCTAGATCCGTTCCTGTTATTTACATTCAGTGCAGTGTGTCCTGCTCACAGTGTTCAGCTAGATCCGTTCCTGCTATTTACATTCAGTACAGTGCGTGCTGCTCACAGTGTTCAGCTAGATCCGTTCCTGCTATATACATTTAGTGCAGTACGTCCTGCTCACAGTGTTCAGCTAGATCCGTTCCTGTTATCTTCCTACTGACAGGCAGGCTTGTCTGGTTACAGTATATAAAGCTACCTGAAGAAAATTACAGGTGTTCTTTTTGATCCTATTAGTACCACGGTCAGGCAGCTAGACTATTTACATTTAGTACAGTGTGTCCTGCTCACAGTGTTCAGCTAGATCCGTTCCTGTTATTTACATTCAGTGCAGTGTGTCCTGCTCACAGTGTTCAGCTAGATCCGTTCCTGCTATTTACATTCAGTACAGTGCGTCCTGCTCACAGTGTTCAGCTAGATCCGTTCCTGCTATTTACATTCAGTGCAGTGCGTGCTGCTCACAGTGTTCAGCTAGATCCGTTCCTGCTATATACATTTAGTGCAGTACGTCCTGCTCACAGTGTTCAGCTAGATCCGTTCCTGTTATCTTCCTACTGACAGGCAGGCTTGTCTGGTTACAGTATATAAAGCTACCTGAAGAAAATTACAGGTGTTCTATCCCAGCTTAGTGCAGCTACAGGCCATTAGTATGTCTGGAAGGCCAAGAAGGAGAGGCAGACAGTCACAAGCCAATAAGAGAGGGCAAGCAGGCTCTGTGTCTAGTGCTGGTCGTGGAGACGGTGCATCCTCATCAGCACGTGGCCATGGGACACGCTTGGCCTTTTTTTCGGCAGCTGGCCGTGTTGAGCCGCAACATGCGGAAGACTTGGTCGAGTGGATGACCAAGCCGTCCTCATCCTCCTCATCCTCTCTCACCCATGCCCAGGGTGCTTTGTCTGGCAAAGCAGCGGCCTCTTCCCTCAGCTCAATGTCATCAGTGACTCCTTCCCTAGCCCCACCATGTCCTCCTGAGGATTCCCTCGAACTGTTTGACCACAGTGTTGGGTACATGCTCCAGGAGGATGCCCAGCGTTTGGAAGGCTCTGATGATGATACTGAGCTCAATGAAGGCAGTAACATGAGCACGGACAGAGGGGGTGCCCAAGAAGGACAGCAATCTGGCAGTCATGCTCCCCCTGCTGCAGCATACTGCCAGGTTTGCTCCAGTGATGAGGAGGGAGGGGATGATGAGGTCACTGACTCAACGTGGGTGCCTGATAGGAGAGAGGAGGAGGAGGAGGAGGAGGAGGAGGAGGAGGAGGAGGTGGCACATCACCAACTAGGCAGGATGCCCTCCAGGGGCCAGCCTAAGGGCAGCACATTGACTGCATCACACCCCAAAGCTCCACATGTGCAGGGCGCTGCAGTCTCTGCGCGTTATTCAAAAAGTTCTTTGGTGTGGGCCTTTTTTGAGACGAGTGCATCAGATCGCACCGCTGCTATTTGCAATATATGTCTCAAGCGTATCTCGCGTGGCCAAAACATCTCCCGCTTGGGTACCACATGCTTGACCAGACATATGTTGACCTGCCATGCAGTTCGTTGGCAAGCGTATCTAAAAGACCCACACCAAAGAACAAAGACGATCTCTCCTTGCTCCTCATCAGCTGAGATTTCCAACCCCACTAGACCTTCAGTCCTCTCTGCGACCTGCAGTGAGAGGAATGAAGGTGTAGAATTAGGTGTGTCACAGCCAAGTACTTATGGGCAATCTGCTTTTGGTACACCGACGTCAGATTGTACCAGGCAAATTTCCCTGCCCCAGCTGCTGCACCGCCGAAAGAAGTTTGCTCCCAGCCATCCACATGCCCAGCGGTTGAATGCTAGCTTGGCAAAATTGCTAGCACTTCAACTGCTGCCTTTTCAGTTGGTAGACTCTGCCCCCTTCCGTGAGTTTGTGGAATGTGCGGTTCCTCAGTGGCAGGTACCCAAACGCCACTTTTTCTCACGGAAGGCGATTCCGGCTCTCTACCGGCATGTGGAAGGCAATGTCCATGCCTCGCTGGACAGGGCGGTCAGCGGTAAGGTGCATATTACCGCTGACTCATGGTCCAGCAGGCATGGACAGGGACGTTACTTAAGTTTCACGGCGCATTGGGTGACTCTGCTGGCAGCTGGGAAGGATGCAGGACAAGGTGCAGTAGTGTTGGAGGTTGTTCCGCCACCACGCCTCCAAAATGCTGATTGTGACACACCTCTCTCCTCCACCCCCTCCTCTTCTTCTTCCTCCATGGCCTCTTCCTCGGAACCAGCGGTGCTCCGTAGGCGTTCAAGGGGCTACGCAAGTACGCAGGCCAAAAGATGCCATGCGGTGCTTGAGCTGGTGTGCTTGGGGGACAGGAGCCACACTGGGGCAGAGGTTCTGTCAGCTCTGCAGGGGCAGGTTCAGAGGTGGTTGACGCCACGCCAACTTAAGGCAGGAATGGTGGTTTGCGACAATGGCACCAACCTCCTCTCTGCCCTCCGACAGGGACAACTGACCCATGTGCCCTGTTTGGCTCACGTCCTTAACTTGGTGGTGCAGCGGTTCTTGGGCAGGTACCCGGGCTTACAGGATGTCCTGAGGCAGGCCAGGAAAGTCTGTGTGCATTTCCGCCGGTCATATAATGCCAGTGCTCGGCTGACGGACCTCCAAAAGGAGTTTAACCTGCCCAAGAACCGCCTAATCTGTGACATGCCCACCAGGTGGAACTCGACGTTGGCCATGCTGCAGCGGCTGCACACGCAGCAGAGGGCCATCAATGAGTACCTGTGCGACTATGGCACCAGGACAGGGTCAGGGGACCTTGGTTTTTTTTCCCCACGCCAGTGGGCCATGATCAGGGATGCATGCACTGTCCTGTCACCATTCGAGGAGGCCACGAGGATGGTGAGCACTGACAGTGCATGCATCAGTGACACTGTCCCCCTTGTCCACCTGTTGGAGCACACGCTGCGTGGGATAATGGACAGGGCACTTGAGGCAGAACAGAGGCAGGAAGAGGAGGACTTCCTTAGCTCTCAAGGCCCCCTTTATCCAGACAGTGTTCCTGCGTGCCCGCCGATCACACAGGAAGAGGACGAGGAGGAGGAGGAGGAGGAGGAGGAAGATTGTGTCAGTATGGAGGTGGAGCCTGGCACTCAGCATCAGCAGTCTTTAAGGGATCAGTCCCAAGGAACACATGGACTTGTACGTGGCTGGGAGGAGGTGGCTGCGGACGTTGTTGTCCTTAGTGACCCAGAGGACTCCGGACCGAATGCCTCAGCAAACCTACGCTGCATGGCCTCCCTGATCCTGCAAAGCCTGCGTAAGGATCCTCGTATTCGTGGTATCAAGGAGAAGGACCAATACTGGCTGGCAACCCTCCTTGATCCACGTTACAAGGGTAAGGTTGCGGACCTTATCTTGCCATCGCAGAGGGAGCAGAGGATGAAACATCTTCGGGAGGCCTTGCAGAAAGGTCTGTGCAACGCGTTCCCAGAGACTGGGAGGTTACAAACTCCTGTTTCTGGACAACGTGTTGCTGAGGCTTCGGTCAGTCAAAGAAGGAGCGGTGGAGAAGGTGGCCGTCTGACCGATGCGTTCAGACAATTTTTTGGTCCGCAGCCCCAAGGTATGATCGGTTCCAGCAACCATCGCCAGCGTCTGTTTTACATGGTGCAGGAATACCTAGGGGCAAGATCAGACTTGGACACCTTTCCCACCGAAAATCCTCTGGGTTACTGGGTCTTGAGGATGGATCACTGGCCAGAGCTTGCACAGTATGCAATTGAGCTACTGGCCTGTCCTGCATCCAGCGTTCTTTCGGAACGCACATTCAGTGCTGCTGGAGGCGTGGTAACCGATCACAGGGTGCGTCTGTCCACCGACTCGGTCGATCGGCTGACCTTCATAAAAATGAATCAGTCTTGGATCACCACCAGCTACCAAGCACCTGATGCAGATGTAACCGAATAATTTTTTTTGAAATCTCAGATCCCTTCAAAGACTGCCTATGCTGATGCTGAGTGACTATCCCTGAGTAATTATCCTCTTCCTCCTCAATCATCACGCTGATAGCTTGTAAGAACATTTTTGGTTCTGGGCGCCACCACCAGTGCCTAAGGCACAATTTTTCAGCCCCTGTTTAACAGGGGCGTGTAATTACAATTTTTGATGTAATACTTTGCAGCAGGGCTCGTTCCTGCATTCCAACTAGAGTGTCTGTGAGGGGTTGCAGTGTTGTGGCACCAGCACCAGTGCCTAAGACCCAATTTTTCTGCCCCTGTCTAACAGGGGCGTGTAATTACAATTTTTGATGCAATACTTTGCAGCAGGGCTTGTTCCTGCATTCCAACTAGAGTGTCTGTGAGGGGTTGCAGTGTTGTGGCACCAGCACCAGTGCCTAAGACCCAATTTTTCAGCCCCTGTCTAACAGGGGCGTGTAATTACAATTTTTGATGCAATACTTTGCAGCAGGGCTTGTTCCTGCGTTTCAACTAGAGTGTCTGTGAGGGGTTGCAGTGTTGTGGCACCAGCACCAGTGCCTAAGACCCAATTTTTCAGCCCCTGTCTAACAGGGGCGTGTAATTACAATTTTTGATGCAATACTTTGCAGCTGGGCTTGTTCCTGCGTTTCAACTAGAGTGTCTGTGAGGGGTTGCAGTGTTGTGGCACCAGCACCAGTGCCTAAGGCCTAATTTTTCAGCTCCTGTTCAACAGGGGCATGTAATTACAATTCTTGATCTAATATTTCACAGCAGGGCCCTGTGAGGGCTTACAGTGTTTTGGCCACAGCAACACCTAAGGCCCAAATTTCTGCTGAGTATATAGGGCAGGACCCTACTTTCAAACATCTAACTTACAAACGACTCCTACTTGCAAACGGAAGGAGACAACAGGAAGTGAGATGAAATCTACCCCTAAGGAAGGGAAATTCTCTCCTGTAAGAGTTAATATGGGAAAACAATTTTTCCTTTCCACTGATGCTTTCCAATCCTTGTTCCACAAAAAAACCCAAATTTTCAAAAAACATTTTTCATTGGGACAAAAAAGTGAGGTGAAATCTTCTGAAGAGGAGGAAAGACGCAAAACAAATGTCACAGGGGTGATAACCCTTCCCTATGTTTTCCAAAAAGCTTAGAAAAGATTTTTTGGCTGGAGCTAAACACATTAAAAATGTTCAAAATTACAAACAGATTCTACTTAACAACAAACCTACAGTCCCTGTCTTGTTTGCACCGCCTGTATACTGCTGTTCAGAGTATATAGGGACCTTTCCTTATTTTAATTTGGGTGCGGGGTTCCCCTTAATATCCATACAAGACCCAAAGGGCCTGGTAATGGACTGGGGGGTACCCATGCCGTTTGTCTCACTGATTTTCATCCATATTGCCATGACCCGACATGACATTAAACCCGCAAGCAGTTTTAAATGAGATTTTTTCCTTTAAAAATGACATTTGGTGCAGGGACTGTTCTAAACATGGGAAACACGCGTCACTTTACAGGCATACTATAGACACCCCCCAGGTACGATATTTAAAGGAATATTTCACTTTTTTTTTTTTACTTTAAGCATCATTAAAATCACTGCTCCCGAAAAAACGGCCGTTTTTAAAAGTTTTTTTTGCATTGATACATGTCCCCTGGGGTAGGACCCGGGTCCCCAAACCCTTTTTAGGACAATACCATGCAAATTAGCCTTTAAAATGAGCACTTTTGATTTCGAACGTTCGAGTCCCATAGACGTCAATGGGGTTCTAACGTTCGTGCGAACTTGCGGTCCGTTCGCGGGTTCTGGTGCGAACCGAACCGGGGGGTGTTCGGCTCATCCCTAGTCCTGACCTTTCTTTCAAGTCAGCAGAGTGATGTCTACATGCTTCAGGAGTGCGCCCTTCCTCCCTTGAGGAGGTACACTCATCTGTCCTCCCAGTGGACCATTGGTCCCTCCTACTGGTCCGGGGGTGGCAAGTCTGCAGGAGTAGCCATTCTGATCAGGGGCATGCTCTTCACGGTTGACTCTATCCATGAGATAGTCTGTGGCCGTCTTTTGGTCTTTTGGTCATAGACAGCTCGTGGGTGGAAGAGCCAGTTAGGCTCATCAACGTGTACGCCCCCCCAGACAAGAATGCACGGCTGGAACTTTTCCAGACCCTGCGGACCCAACTCGTCACCACCAGAACAGTAGTGATTGGCGGTGATTTTAACTGTCCAATCGAGGAGGATGAGCGCAGCTCCTGCATATACGCAAAACTTGATGCTACTTCTAGGCTGCTCAAAGAGATGTTCTCGGAGGCCTCCTTGCAGGATGCCGTGGGATCCATAGGGAAAGGGACCGTGAACTATTCATGGTGCCGACCCGATGGATCTGTGCGTTCCAGGATTAACTTTGTGCTCACTTCAAGAACAGTCAAGCATCGTGAGTTCTCCATGGTCCCCTGCTTTTTCTCTGACCACAGGGCTATTCACTTTCGGGGTGACCTGGGCGAGTGCTTTGCCCGCGGACCGGGTTCCTGGAAGCTGAATAGCACCCTGCTGGAAAACGAGGAATTGATGGGGGAACTCCGGGAGGCCTATGCAACCTGGACGGAGGAAAAGAGATTCTTTGGAAGGGTAAGTGATTGGTGGGAGTTTGTGAAGGTTAAGCTGCGTAGCTTCTTTTAGGCAAGGGGACGCCAGCATGTGTGTGCCAGGAGGAGGGAACTCAGGAGACTGCAGCGTGAGTTGCAGTCCCTGCAGGACCTTCATCACTGTGGCTGGGACGTTAGGCAGGACCTGGAGGACACCAAGAAGAGCCTGAAAGGACACTTCGAGGAAGAATCCAAGCACATTGTCTTCCGTGCCAAGGTGGAGAATCTTGAGAAAGGTGAGAAGTGCAATTCTTTCTTTTTCAGGAAACTTCACTCAGGACACACACCCTTGTCAGAGTTGCGCGACGAGACCGGAACACTCCAGAAGGGGAGGAAGGCTGTGATGCAAGTGGTCAGCGACTACTACACCAACCTCTACTCCCCGAAAGAAACGGACACACAGGCGGCCGACAGGTTCCTGTCAGGTATCTCTAACCAAATTGATCCTGCAGGTTCATCAACCGTCAACGCCCCCTTGGTGTTGGAGGAGCTGCACTCTGCCGCTAAATCCTTTAGGCGGGGCAGGACCCCGGGCTGAGATGGTCTCCCAGTTGAACTCTATGTAGCACTGTGGGATCTCGTGGGCCCAGACCTGCTCGAGCTGTACGAGGAGATGGTGGTGGAGGGCAGAATGCCTCCATCACTGAGGGAGGGGATGATCACGATTTTGTATAAGCGGAAGGGGGAGAGATCGGATCTTAAAAATTGGCGTCCGATCTCTCTTCTGGATGTGGACTACAAAATCCTCGCCAAGGTCCTGGCCAACAGGCTGAAGTCTGTCATCGGACAGATCATCCACCCGGATCAGACTTGCGGCATTCCTGGTCGCAGGATTGCGGACAGCCTTGCGCTTGTCCGGGACACGGTCCAGTACATTCATGGCCTCCGTGTGCACGCGGCCCTGGTCAGTCTTGACCAGGAGAAGGCCTTTGACCATGTCTCCCACGAGTTTATGTGCAGAGCTCTGCGCAGGTTTGGTCTTGGGGAAATGTTTTGTTCGTATGTGAATGTAATGTACACTGACATTTCTAGTTTGGTGCTGGTAAATGGCTGGAAAACTGACCCCTTTCCAATTTTGTCTGGGGTCAGACAAGGCTGCCCTCTCTCACCTCTGCTTTTTGTTTGTTGTATAGAGCTCTTCACCCGAAGCATCAGACGGAACCCAGAGATCAGAGGGATCACCGCACCAGGACCGGACAGACGGGAGGTCAAGTGCTCACTCTACATGGACGACGTGACGGTGTTCTGTGCTGATCGGCGCTCCATCGACACACTCGCCCAGACCTGTGAGGACTTCGGCCAAGCTTCAGGGGCAAAGGTCAACTGCGGGAAGTCAGAAGTCATGCTCTTCGGAAAGTGGTTCCTGCCTTCTTCTGCACCCATGCCTTTCAGCATCAAGATGGACTTCATCAAAATCCTTGGGGTCTGGTTTGGAGCTGAGGGCGCAGCCCTGAAGTCCTGGGAGGAAAGACTGTCAAAGATGCGACAGAAGTTTGGACTTTGGAGCCTCAGAGAACTCACCATTGAAGGCAAAACACTGGTACTCTGCAGCGAGATTCTCCCTGTGTTGCAGTACCTCGCCCAGGCCTGGCCCCCATGGGTTAACACCTGCAGGGCCATCACCAGGGCGGTGTTTCACTTCATCTGGAGCTCCAAAATGGACAGAGTGAAGCGGGCGGTTATGTTCAAGGAACCCCTCAAGGGCGGTAAGGGCGTGCCCGACATCGCTACACTATTGAGGGAGTGGACAGAACTGTGGACTCTGGTGGTAACTCTATGTCCCGTTTTTTCCTCCTGCCTCTATGGAGGACCCTTGGCTGGGACAAATGGGACAGCTCCATCCCCTACAACTGGGACATCCCTTGGTACTACTTGGACACCTTCAAGTTTATTAAGGAGCTGGGGCTACATGGAGTGAAGCCCGACTTGTGGAAACCAAAAACTATCCACAAGTTGATCAGAGCATCGGACATTGATGAGATTGTTCCAGGCCTTCCTTCAGCCACTTGTAAAGTGGTCTGGAGGAATGTTTCTTCAAAGAGACTCACCAACAGGCACAAAGATCTGGCATGGATGGCAATCCAAGGGGGGTTGCCACTCAGGACATTCATGCATGCCAGAAACCTGTGCAGATACAGGCACTGCCCCTTTTGCATCATCCAGGAGGAAACTGCTCTGCATGTTTTCTGGGAGTGTCCCTTTACACAGGACCTGTTGAGGGCCTTGGAACCTGAACTCAAAGACTTTGTACCACAGACTGCTATCACACACTTTGGTGTGTTGAACGGACTCTTCTGTGGAACTCATTGACAGGAGGACATTGACGGTGCCTGGTGGGTGCTGCGCTGCTTTAAGGACGCTTTATGGTGCACCAGAAAGCGCCTCATCCACCAGCGGGAGAGGATGTCCATCGAGGACTTCCGCAGACTGGTTCACAGTCTGCTCAGAGACTATCACTTGATGGACTTCAAGGAGGAAGAGGAGGTCTGAAGATTTTCCCACCCGTGTATCCTTTGGCAGTTCAAATAAAGCTTCGGGCCTGTGAACTCTTTACTCCCTCCCCTACCCCATCTTCCCCACCCCACCCATCACACCCGTTGCCCATTTGAATGTTATTTGACTGTATGACCGGACTTTTTCTGAAATGGTTTTGAAGTACTGCTTTCAGGGTAATGCGGCGTCATGCATGATGTGATGTTTCAGGGTATTATTACTCTGCACAACACATTAGGCATCATACCGCAGGATGAATGTAATTTATTTGTATGCTTGGCAATGTATTGTTATGTAGTGTATTTATGCGCTGCGTCGCAGTACTGAATGTACCCTGTTTAAGTATTTGTTTTTTGTATATTTTCTTGCAAAATAAAGTATACATTTTCAATCAAAAAAAAATTTGGCTGGGACCAGAGGAATTTTTTATTCCTGGCCGGAGGGCCTGGTCATTGTTTTACACAATGGCCACCTTTTTCACTCTCCTCTCCACTATCCCTACCCCACTTTCTTTTTTTTTGACTGATGCCTATGTTTGTCACTTTATGTCTTTTTATGTTTGTACACGGTTTTGTCTCACTGTGTGGCGAGTAAGGATGCGGGTCCTCGGGCCAGCCCTGAAAGTCTTGGGAAGGGGTGGACATGGCCTTCTGGCTTAGTCCGCTCTCTCATGGGGTCTCCCTTCGGGGGAGCCCCACCTAGTACTTGGGTGGGTTCTGTTTTGGCAGGCCCCCCAGAGAACAGGGTCTGTCTGGTTTCGGCCAAATTGTAAAGTACCTTTGTCCATGTCTGGAGCCTAACGCCCCGGGGGGAGGGGGGTGTCAGAGAATTGGCATGTCTGTGTACCCATTGCACTTTTTTGTGACCACTCTTTATGTGTGTGCACATTTTTTTGGCACCGGGTGAAGTTTTTTGGGTTATGCACACCATAGGCTTTCAATAGAAAAAAAAATGGCACCGATAATAGTCTGGAGGAATGTTTCTTCAAAGACTCACCAACAGGCACAAAGATCTGGCATGGATGGCAATCCAAGAGGGGTTGCCACTCAGGACATTCATGCATGCCAGAAACCTGTGCAGATACAGGCACTGCCCCTTTTGCTTCATCCAGGAGGAAACTGCTTTTCATGTTTTCTGGGAGTGCCCCTTTGCACAGAACCTGTTGAGGGCCTTGGAACCTGAACTGAAAGCCTTTGTACCACAGACTGCTATCACACACTTCGATGTGTTGAATGGACTCTTCTATTGAACTCATTCACAGGGGGACATTGACGTGCCTGGCAGGTGCTGTGTTGCTTTAAGGACGCTTTGTGGTTCACCAGAAAGTGCCTCATTCACCAGCGGGAGAGGATGTCCATCGAGGACTGTCGCAGACTGGTACACAGTCTGCTCAGAGACTATCACTTGATGAACTTCAAGGAGATAGAGGAGGTCTGAAGATTTCCCCTTTCCCCCCTTTCCTTTAGCAGTTCAATAAAGCTTTTGGCCTGTGAACTCTTTTTCTCCCTCCCCTACTTCATCTCCTCCACCCCTTCCCATCACACCCGTTTGAATGCTACCTGACAGTAGATGACTTTTTGTGACTTTTTTTTGAAGTAATGCTTTCAGGATAATGTGGCATCATGCATGATGTGATGTTTCGGGGTATTATTACTCTGCACAACACATCAGGCATCATACCGCAGGATGAATGTAATTTATTTGTATGCTTGGAAATGTATTGTTATGTAGTGTATTTATGTGCTGCGTCGCAGTACAGAGTGGAATGTACACTGTTGAAGTATTTGTTTTTTGTATATTTTCTTGCAAAATAAAGTATACATTTTCAATCAAAAAATGATACAGAAAAGATTAGCATGGCCCCTGCGCAAGGATGACACGCAAATTCGTGAAGCGTTCCATATTTATTGGCGCTCTGATCTGGACGCAAGGAGAGCCGTTCAGCGTTCAGCAATTTACCCTTTGACGATAAGGCCTGAAAAGCTTCATGCTGCAGCAGGATCTGCTGGGATCTTCATTTCAGGAGCTAGGCGGCAGTGGTCTTTGTCAACCTTCTTTCCTACACCTCTCTCGCTCTTCTTTGACCTTCAGAAAATGTTTTTGCCATT
>JBBGZY010000546.1:430000-432500 GCA_037952925.1 Lithobates clamitans
CTCGCTCTTCTTTGACCTTCAGAAAATGTTTTTGCCATTTTTCCCTTCTCTCATCAAATCAGCTGACTTGGCAGTTCCACCGCAGCTGCTTTCACTTCCTGAACTCTCTAGCCCAACAGGAAGTCTGCCTTCCACTAACTGATCAGCATAATTTATTCGCCTTTTGCTGCTAATGGAAGACAGGCTCACGGAAAATCCTGACATTTCCCACCAGTAAACTCCATCTTGGCTAAAAATATTGCGCTCCATCTCATTTGTCCCTAAGCTTTCGGAAGACTTGATGCTCCAAAGCCAGATTGGAAGCTCATGCGTTACTCTCCCTAACATTCAGGCTGTAAAAGGGCACGCTGTATATAATAACTTCGGGCAGTGCCTTAGGTCTGTGCTTGCTTCGGCAGCACATATACTAAAATTGGAACGATACAGAGAAGATTAGCATGGCCCCTGCGCAAGGATGACACGTAAATTTGTGAAGCGTTCCATATTTATTGGCGCTCTGATCTGGACGCAAGGTGAGCCGCTCAGCAATTTACCCTTTGACGGTAAGGCCTGAAATGCTTCATGCTGCAGCAGGATCTGCTGGGATCTTCATTTCAGGAGCTAGGCGGCAGTGTTCTTTGTCAACCTTCTTTCCTACACCTCTCTCGCTCTTCTTTGACCTTCAGAAAATGTTTTTGCCATTTTTCCCTTCTCTCATCAAATCAGCTGACTTGGCAGTTCCACCGCAGCTGCTTTCACTTCCTGAACTCTCTAGCCCAACAGGAAGTCTGCCTTCCACTAACTGATCAGCATAATTTATTCGCCTTTTGCTGCTAATGGAAGACCAGCTCACAGAAAATCCTGACATTTCCCACCAGTAAACTCCATCTCGGCTAAAAATATTGCGCTCCATCTCATTTGTCTCTAAGCTTTCGGAAGACTTGATGCTCCAAAGCCAGATTGGAAGCTCATGCGTCACTCTCCCTAACATGCAGGCAGTAAAAGGGCACACTGTATATAATGACTTCGGACTGTGCCTTAGATCTGTGCTTGCTTCGGCAGCACATATACTAAAATTGGAACGATACAGAGAAGATTAGCATGGCCCCTGCGCAAGGATGACACGCAAATTCGTGAAGCGTTCCATATTTATTGGCGCTCTGATCTGGACGCAAGGTGAGCCGCTCAGCAATTTACCCTTTGACGGTAAGGCCTGAAATGCTTCATGCTGCAGCAGGATCTGCTGCGATCTTCATTTCAGGAGCTAGGCGGCAGTGTTCTTTGTCAACCTTCTTTCCTACACCTCTCTCGCTCTTCTTTGACCTTCAGAAAATGTTTTTGCCATTTTTCCCTTCTCTCATCAAATCAGCTGACTTGGCAGTTCCACCGCAGCTGCTTTCACTTCCTGAACTCTCTAGCCCAACAGGAAGTCTGCCTTCCACTAACTGATCAGCATAATTTATTCGCCTTTTGCTGCTAATGGAAGACCAGCTCACGGAAAATCCTGACATTTCCCACCAGTAAACTCCATCTCGGCTAAAAATATTGCGCTCCATCTCATTTGTCTCTAAGCTTTCGGAAGACTTGATGCTCCAAAGCCAGATTGGAAGCTCATGCGTCACTCTCCCTAACATGCAGGCAGTAAAAAGGCACGCTGTATATAATGACTTCGGACTGTGCCTTAAATCTGTGCTTGCTTCGGCAGCACATATACTAAATATGGAACGATACAGAGAAGATTAGCATGGCCCCTGCGCAAGGATGACACGCAAATTCGTGAAGCGTTCCATATTTATTGGCGCTCTGATCTGGATGCAAGGTGAGCCGCTCAGCAATTTATCCTTTGACGGTAAGGCCTGAAATGCTTCATGCTGCAGCAGGATCTGCTGCGATCTTCATTTCAGGAGCTACGAAAACGATTTTTTTTACCCTTTGACGGTAAGGCCTGAAATGCTTCATGCTGCAGCAGGATCTGCTGCGATCTTCATTTCAGGAGCTAGGCGGCAGTGTTCTTTGTCAACCTTCTTTCCTACACCTCTCTCGCTCTTCTTTTGACCTTCAGAAAATGTTTTTGCCATTTTTCCCTTCTCTCATCAAATCAGCTGACTTGGCAGTTCCACCGCAGCTGCTTTCACTTCCTGAACTCTCTAGCCCAACAGGAAGTCTGCCTTCCACTAACTGATCAGCATAATTTATTCGCCTTTTGCTGCTAATGGAAGACCAGCTCACGGAAAATCCTGACATTTCCCACCAGTAAACTCCATCTCGGCTAAAAATATTGCGCTCCATCTCATTTGTCTCTAAGCTTTCGGAAGACTTGATGCTCCAAAGCCAGATTGGAAGCTCATGCGTCACTCTCCCTAACATGCAGGCAGTAAAAGGGCACGATGTATATAATGACTTCGGACTGTGCCTTAGATCTGTGCTTGCTTCGGCAGCACATATACTAAAATTGGAACGATACAGAGAAGATTAGCATGGCCCCTGCGCAAGGATGACACGCAAATTCGTGAAGCGTTCC